>ML293372.1:34792-53623 GCA_005239495.1 Nicotiana undulata | reverse complement strand
TGTTTTGGGCTAAGAGTGCAAGGCATATGCAGCAGTCATATTGGGCTACACAAGATATTATTTGGACTATTTTTAAGTTTGTTAGCTAGTTTTAGTAGATTTTCATTTTGCTATATCACTATTGGGCCTGACAAGCTCAATTTTGATACTAGATCTTATGTAGTCTCAAAGTTTATCGTCCTAGTTAGTAGGACAACATTCATGTTTTGTATTTGCTATTATTATTAATAAAATTACTACTAGGTATCCAACCTAGTAGTTAAATTTGTTATTAAAAAAAACCCTACCCCACTTCTTTCCCCCACNCCCCCCCCCCGTCTCCCCCCCCCCCCAACCATTAGAACTCCCTCTTCTTCTACTCTTCTTCTCCTTCTCCCTACCCAAAACAAACAATCTCTGCAATTCTTCTTCTTTCTTCTCAAGCCCAAGCACTCACAAGATAAAGTCACACTCAACCCAACTCTCCATCTCTCAATCTCTAGCCCCCACAGATATGTATTTTCTCTACTAGTTTTCTTTTAATTTTGTAGGCTTTTCCTTCTCCTTTATGAAAAAAAATTGTAGCTTTTTCTTCTTATGGAGTAGAGATACTTGGTAGTGTTTGAGTTGTTCTGGTGATTGATAATATGTGGAGAGTTGTATGTTGTGATTTCATTGGGTGAAGTTGGGTAATGGTGGTAGGAGTTGGAATCTAAAATTGAGTAATTAGGGGCTTCGGTGGGTAATGCCTACCATATGTTTGTGAAAATGCCCCATTGAAGGGACGTAATGTGACCAATTGTCCGGTGAAGTCTGAGTAACCATAGTTGGGTCACCATGTTGTGTTGAGCTAATAACGTGCTTTTTGTAGGTACAATGGCTCCCCGCAAGCGTCAAGCCACTGGCTCCTCATCCGGCAGACGAGCAGGCTCCTCAAGCCAACAAGCAGGTTCTTCCACCGGAAGGCCACAGAAATCTGTTGACACTCGGCCTTTCGACAGTAATAAATTTGTATCTGCGAAGGCCCAGGACAGGTTCGCGGAAAAAGAATCTAAGTCACCAATACATGAGCGAGGCATGGATATCTTAGCCTTCCGGAAGAACTGTACCAAGATGCATGACGAGTTGATGAGGCGTCGTTTGGATGTCTTCTTTGAGGAGCCTGATGAGGCAAATGCAATGATCGTCAAGGAAGTTTATGCCAATGCCCCGAAGCACAAACACTATGTTTTCACAGTGAGGATGAGGCAGGTTAATGCCTCGATGGAGGCCATCAAGAGAATTTACAGGCTTCCACCACCAGTTAATGAGTACCAGGATGGTGATCAGGCTAATGGAAAAAGGTACTCTAGCTGGGATAGGTTTCTACCGACCATTTGTCAACCGGGTGCGAAGATAAGGTGGTACAAGTACGGGAACAAGTTCCACTCATCCCCTCTCAAGTTTGAGGCAAAATGTTGGCTTTACCTCATCAATAACAGACTCCTACCGTCCCACAACACCTCGGAGGTGAACATTCCCCGAGGGTGTTTGATTTGGTGTTTCATGACGGGTGCAAGTTTGATGTGGCCCGGGTCATTCACGAGGAGATGTTTGAACGCAACAAGGTTCAAAGGTATGCGTTCTTCTACCCATCTCTCGTCACTCGATTGTTCCTGGTGGCTGGGGTGCCAGGAGACCTTGCAGTGGATGGCAGAGTGCCATAGGTTTACAAATTCAGAGCTGATAGAGTTACAACGGGTAAGGATGCAGTGATGATGGATGATGACATGGAGGGGAATGATTCTGATGAGGATGATGAGGAGGAGGAGAAACAACATGAGGAGGAGGAGCACGAGCAAATGGAGGAGGAGCAGCCCGCTCAGGAGCAGGCTGCGGAAGTTGGAGGCCCGTCTAGGGCCAATCGGGGACAGAGACTGGACCACCTGGAGCAGGATGTGGCCGGGTTGAGGACCTCAGTGACTGAGCTGGGGTCGCAAGTTGACGCAATGTCTACCCAACAAGCCAAATCTGAAAAGAAGATCATGGGCTGGCTGCGTGCCCTGGGTCGTGCTTGTCAGGTGGACCAGGAATTGTCCCCGACCAAGACTGAGCTTTCAGGGAAGTCCCCTTACCTCTCTCTGTTATTTTTATTGTCCATGAGGACATGTCCTCATATTAAGTGTGGGGTGGGGGAAGGATTCCCTGTTTCTGTATATATGTTTGTACAATAGTTAGTTATTTCTTTAGTTTTCTTGTGATTTAGCATATTTGTAGTTGTTTTTCATTGTGTTTTTTTTGAGTTGTTTTTGTTTTTGTGTTTGTGATTGTAAATAGCAGTATAATTAAGTAAGTCGTCTTGGCCCGATGACAGATCCCTTCGACGGGGTTCTTGAGGGTCTATGTCGACCAAAAAAAAACCGAAAATATAGTGGACTCTTCTCGATGACGGACTCCTTAGGCAGTTTTCTTGAGGAAAGTTAGTCCAAAGAAAACACCAAAAAGATTTTTATTTTTTTAGGTAGTATAGCAACTCCCCCTTGGTTTTTCTTTTGACCGCGGTTCTTTTCCAAGGGTTTAGCTTGAACCGGGTATAATTAGTTTTTATTTTTATTTTTTATTAGGGTTCTTTTGGGCAACGAGCTAAGATAAGAAAAGCACCCCTGAGCGTGGTTACACCCGAACACAAAAGACCCTAGAGCGTGACGCTTAGGCTCATTTGTTAACTCTGCAGAATGCCTTAATTTTGTATGTTTGAACTGACTTGAATGCTCAGTGGAGTGTCTTGATGAACCAATCTGGAGTGAATTATGTGACATGTGTGCGAGTTATTTTATATGATATATTGTGTCCACACTCGATGCCTAGAACTTGCCCCGTGTGTTTGCAAAGCGAAATAGAAGTTCGTTCAGTCTTAGAAGTGATATAGGCATTCGTTTGTTAAGCCAACTATAAAAACATATCCACCTTATTGTGATTTGACCATAGTTAACCCCTTTGAGCTTATAAGCCTGTTTCTTTAGCAACCACATTACAAACCTTACCCAACAGTTTGAATGGCCTATTTGTTTGAACATTTTACTTCCATGAGCACTAGAATTGTAGAAAACATGTAAAAGTCAAAGTGTGGGGTGGTGGTTTGGTTTTTGAGTGGAATCAACGAAATAGAAAGAATGGTAAAAAATATAAAAGAATGAACACCACTGAAGAAAAAAAATATAGAAAAAAAAATTTGAAGAAAGAAGGACAATGAATAAATGTAGTCCTTGATGAGTGGTGAATTGATGAAATTGCACCTAAGCAAGTTTTGGGGTAATCTAAAGTGAGTGGTGGAAATTCTGGTCGGTCATAAGAATGGTCTGAAAGATAACGTAATTGTATTAAAAGTGCTTAGGGAGGTTAGTCACTATATCTAAATATATCCTACCCGTCCCTTAGCCTACATTACAACCAAATGAAGACCTAATTGATATTAGACTGAATGCAGTCAATTAGTAGAGTATTACACTACGGGAAAGCCTATGGTGCATTCTTGTGGCATATGAATGTTCTTTCCGAAAGTGAGTGAATTCTTTCTATCTTGAGTTCCTATTTGTTCTTAATATTATTCTTGAGGAACTACTCTCGTGTGTGTGATGTGAGGGCACTTGATTCGCAACAGAAAGGTAAGTCTTGACCTCTTTGTAGAGTACTTTGAGGAGGTAGGAATATTGCATGGCATGTAAGAGTCGATCCTTGAGGCATGGATGTTACACTACTAGGTATAACTCATGTAATATGTTTGTGGTGTGACACATTAGGGAAAATGCTTAATGAAAGGACCTCTGTAGCGTATAGTGGATTGCTCGAGGACTACCAATGATTTAAGTGTGGGGTGTTGATAACATGCTAAATTCACGTAGTTAGTGTAGGTTTCCACTCCAACTTAATGATGTTTCACTATCTTAGGGATGTTAAATGATGTTAAAATGGCTCTAATTGTTGACTTTATGTTTCGCTGGAGCAAAATGTGCTATGAAGGACCTAAGACGGTGTTTGGAGCAAAAATGAAGGAAGAAATCCCCTTGGAATATTTGATGTGTAAAAAGAAGGCTGAAAGGCGCTTGGACAGAATATAAGTCCACTAGCGCGAGGACTAGCGCAGGCGCGCTAGTCCTAGTCGTGAACGTGATTTCTAAGGGCTACAATTGGAAGCTTGGGGAAATTTCACTTAACCTATATAAGGTTCAATTCTCCCAAAGGAAGATTTTATCAAGGTGTTTAGGCTTGTTCAAGAATATAAAAGACAAGAGGCAAGGTGGGCAATTGGGCATCAATTCTCATCTCCCTTCCTTGTGATTTCCATTGTTAATGAATTCTTTTGTTATTTTCAATACAATTATGAGTAGCTAACTTCATTAGTCTAAGGTTTTGGTGGAACCCGTTGAGGATGAACTTATTGTTATATTAATATAGTTCTGCTTGGTTTTCAATCTCTATTAGTTCAACCACGTTTTTGTTGTGGTTGATTGAAGGGACCTCAATTAGTTGTGCCTATTTAGTGTGTATCTGCTCGAGAGAGAGTGCATATTTAGGTAATTGTTGAACAACATTACTCCCAAATTATAGGAGAGATCCATAACCGAGGGTTTGAAGGCTGGATTAGAGATAACGATACCTTGGGTGCAATCTAAAGTGAACTGTACTAAAAGTCAGCTAGCGTAGCTCGAGAGAGTGCGTCTAGTAAATTATCGTAATTTCTCGAGAGAGAATTACAGTAACATGAGTGTTCATGATTGATATAGATAATTAGGACAAACTATATGAAATATACAAGAAGGGATTCCATCAAAGGGGGAAACCATAACCTTAGATCTTTATCGCATCTGTTTACATCTCAGTATTAGTTATCTTTAGTTTACTTAAATTTCATTCAGTTGTAGTTACTAAAAACATCGGAAATTGTTATTCATAACTTTTGGGAGATTGATTATTGAGAATCGAGTAGTCTAACAACAATAATTGATAGGTTAATTCCCTGTGGGATTAGACTCTGAGCTAAATACTCAGATTATATTTGCAATGCCCGCTTAGTCTCTTTATAAGTCATAGTTGAGCGTGATCAGCAACCAAGTTTTACACTTGACTTCAGCCTCCTCACAATACTTATCCAAAATTACAGCAACTTTGGACTTAGATTATTCTTAGGCAGCTATCAACGTAGTAAGTTTTAGGAACGATTTAGGCAACAAAATATAGTAAAGGAAACAGAAATTTAACAAGACACAAGGCACAATTACAGGAAAATCTTTTTCCCAACTTTGTATTTAACTCGAGCATACAAAGAAACTCAACTCAAAGTACATTCGTGTACAAAAAATCACTCTTGACCTTAGGTGTTTTCACTCTTGAAACCAGACTTTGGACTCTTTCCTAACTCTCAATATGAACTCATACATGTTTTTCTCTTCGGCCAAATACATCGGCAGCCCCTTAAACTTGTCCTCACTTTTCACTTTGACAATTTTTCTTGACTGTGGTCCACCTGAACACTCCAACCACACCTCGAATGTGTCATTTAAACACAAAAATCGTAAGCAGCCAAACATAAGCAATGCGTGTGATTCACTCGCCACGGTAACGAATAAAAAAAAGACAAATGGATTTAACTTGAATTAATTAATTAAAAATGCCATTTTTAGCCATTGTCATCTTCCCCAACAACCTTCATCTCCATAACCTGAAAACCCTGGACCTCTCCTCACAGCCAGCCACCGCAGACCGCCCCCCTACCCAAATCCATCAGACGCCGCCACCCCTACCCCTGAACCCTAGGACCTCAACCTCTCCAAGACCCCATCTTCTTCTTCACGCCACAAACGACCACCAGTCGCCGGCGACTCCAGCTTTCTTACGTTCACACCCACCAGTCGCCGGCGAATCCAGCTTTCTTTCGTTCACACCCACCAGCCGCCGGCACCCCCTGAACCTAGAAGACACCTCCAGCAGCGACAAGATCGATGATTAAGTTCCAGCAGCGACAAGACCGATGAAGACACCTCCACCTACAAGAGTCGCAAACATCGATCTGAAACAAACAAAAAAAAAAGAAAAAACGGGAAGAATAGTGAAAAAAATTAAGTTCTTTCATTTCCTTAATTTGTTTCTAAAGTCAAAAAAATTCGAAAAAAATGGCTTCACTCTTCTTCTGAATTGTCGTGGGGAGTTCGATTGAGAAGTTGTCGTTCGAGGCCGGGCCGTTTCTTGTCGCCTCTTTGGACCTGGCCAGAGTTCTGACTTTTTCGGCGACCTCATTTGTGTTCTGCTTGCCAAAGAATAGGAGGAGAAAGAAAAAAAATGAAAAATAAAAATATTGATCTCTCACGCTCGTAATAGTAGTGTATTACACGCACTATGCCACATCACCAAATTGTGTCTAAATGACACAGTAGTACCCTTGTTCTGGGGTTCAGGTGGACCACAGTCAAGAAAAAGTGTCAAAGTGAAAAGTGAGGACAAGTTTAAGGGGCTGCCAATGTGTTTGGCCTTTCTCTTCTCTCACAAGCATAAGGATGCTGCCCATTTATAACATATGAAACAACCCCTTTGCCTTACACTTGTCGCATTTAAGTTTATACACTTGTCCCACACAGCCCACTATTTTAGCCTAGTGTAGTTCACATCCACCAACTACTAGGAACATGTAAGATCATGCAGTAATAATGGGATCATGGCCCCAAAAACGTGCTAACACTTCTGCCATCATTTTAGCAAAGCTCAACTGCTGCCCATGTGCCGTAATATCCTCGATGGCTTTGATTTTGTCGGGGTTGATCTCGACTCCCCTATTTGATACCATGAAGCCGAGGAACTTGCCCGAGCCGACACCGAATGCACACTTCTCAGGGGTTGAGCTTCATGTTGTACTTTCTTAATATATCGAAGGTTTCCAGCAAATATTTCAAATGGTCCTCTGCTCGTAGGGACTTAACTAACATGTCATCAATATAAACTTTCATTATTTTTTCTATTTGTTCTTCGAACATTCAATTTACTAGGCGTTGATAGGTTGCACCAGCATTTTTTAGTCTGAACGGCATTACGTATAACAATAGGTGTCGTATTTAGTGATAAACGAAGTCTTTTTTATTTTTCTTTATTTTTTTATTACACTTAGCTATTTTATTATTCTAATTTCTCTAAAATATTGTACCGCGTAATCTTATAAAGAATAAGTCATCCACAAGCTTGATTTATAATGAGTGATGTCATTAGAGTTGAACTTTGTTATTGGATAGGTTATATGCAAACTTAATTATGTTAAAATGCTAGATAACTTTTAATATTTAAATTATATTCTCACTTTTCAACCTTTATTTTTTGTGATTCCATGTAGTTGCTCTTTTATTTATTTATTTATTTATTATTATTATTATTATTATTATTATTATTATTATTATTATTATTATTATTATTATTATTATTACTATTACTATTACTATTATTACTATTATTATTATTATTATTATTACTATTACTATTATTATTATTATTATTACTATTACTATTACTATTACTATTATTACTATTACTATTACTATTACTATTATTACTATTACTATTACTATTACTATTATTATTAGTATTACTATTATTATTATTATTAGTATTATTATTATTACTATTATTATTACTATTACTATTACTATTACTATTACTATTATTATTATTACTATTACTATTACTATTATTATTATTATTATTACTATTATTAGTATTACTATGATTATTACTATTATTATTATTACTATTACTATTACTATTACTATTACTATTACTATTATTATTATTATTATTATTATTATTATTATTATTATTATTATTACTATTATTATTATTATTACTATTATTATTACTTATTACTATTATTATTATTATTATTATTATTATTATTATTATTATTATTACTATTATTATTATGATTATTACTATTATTACTATTACTATTACTATTACTATTACTATTACTATTACTATTATTATTATTTAGCATAATTGTGTTATTATTCTAGTTTTGGAACTCCTCTTAATATTAGAAATAATGAATCGTAAACAAACTTAGCATATAATGAGTGATCCCATTAAAGTAGAATCTATTTGTTGAACGAGGTTATAGACATATATTTTCCTTTTCTTTTGAATTATATTACTTAAATTATGTTAGAAACTTATTTTATGTTATGTTGTAGTTTTACATAAGAGTATTATGTTAATCTTTTTTGGATTTTGAATTCGCTTCTATTTTATTTGCTTTAGTAGTATTCACTTATTAATTCAGATTGCATGCCATGCATTTTCCAGTTAGAATTGATATTTTTTTTTATAGAACATTTGAGTAATGTTATGACATTATATATATAAATATTAAATATTTTATCAAGCATGCAGTCCATGATGTTCTTACAAAATATGTACTTTTAGTTTTTATAATTGATTAAAGTAAAATGTTATTAATTTTTAAAAAAAAAATATCAAGTACTTTTACTATATCAGTTACAAATATATGATTAATAATTAATATATTTTCAAGAAACAATATTTATCTTAAATGTCAAATTTAATATTATTTATAAAGGCATATATTTGTTAAATGCTAACTTTTAATTTTTGATAATTAGCTTTATATTTAGAATTTAATTTAACGGTGTAATAACGAGAACACTTGTAACAACATTATGAAAATAAACAGGTCATTGTAATTACCTATTTAGTGGTTGTCCATGGACCATGGGTAAGAGAAAAGAAAAAAGGAGAAAACAATATAGGCCTAAATTGTCTGTCCAAAAAGTGAAGTTTTACTGTGTAAATGAGGGAGGAAGAGAGTAGTTACATGATCTGGTTTCATTTGCATCTATGTTCTCACTGTACATTGAAGAAGAGATATAAAGATATTTTTATTGGGACTTGCATCTCAGCCTATATAAGTGACAGAGGAACGAAGAGCAAACACAGTAAAATACAGCTCCCTATTCTATACTTGAATGACCATCTTCCATTTCCACATTGAAGCTCCCTTCAATAATGCCACGGAGATACTCTAACTGCTCAAACCTTCCTTGGAGCTCTTCCCACTGCGAAATAGAATCAACAAGGACCACTCTGTCAATTTATACGTCTTATGCTCAAAAATATGTCCTTTCATACTTGAGTATGAGTACAAATTGTTAATATAAAGTGAGAAAGGAGGTAAATACAATGTCAGATCAACATTGCCCTACTGTCTTAATAACTAACACCTACAGAACTATTCATTAAAGAGAAGAGAATGATTTAGCAACTCATTTCCTCTCCCTCCAAAAAGATAGCTGTGAAGAAAATTTGTTTCTTAAGTTTCCCATAACTATTCACATGGTTTGGCACTTAGCAATTGGAACTTTCGGTAATGGCTCATAGGAAGCCCATGGTATTTTTTTTAAAAATCATTTTAGGAAGTCCATAGTAACTCACCCTTCAAAATAGGTCAGGCGTCCTAAACATACAGATTGGCAACTCTAAGGGCTCTTGCCTCATGTATGAATGAGGGGAATCAGGGGATAAACTCGGGGAATAGACATGGAGGCTTCCCATCACTTGGTTTGATCATTTTCCGACGATAGAGGGGCTGAGGTATAATGCTAAACCCAGACCTTTGCTCCCTGCAAGCTTTGTTTGTATCACACATATCATCAATCTGTCAGTCTATTTTTCTTTGACACTTAGTTGCTCCTCGTTAAGTAAGTGATGAAAGAGAGTGGAAAATATCATATCCAGGAGAGCAAGTGAACCTAATGTTGGATGGAAATTCTTCAGTAGTTAACATAAATGTCTTTCATTCAGATTAACTTAAGATATTAAGATAAGAATGCCTTAACCTCAATGAAATATAACTGATCACAAAATGAAAATATGCCAAAACTCACTTCCTGATGACGGACAGATACGAGCCTCCAACCAGCAGCAGTGATATATCTGCGTTTTAGCATTGTATGTCCCAAGGGGATTCCTGCAATTTGAGAAAATGTTACCTTTTAACTTTTGGTAGACTTATGAATAATGATACTAACAGGTCTGCAGATGATAATAAATTAATAAGCACCTGAGTTCCTTGAGAAATGAGTAGGGCCGTCTATCTCAAGAGCAACTCTTCTGTCAACAACAACTGCATCCAGAGTATAACCATCCACTGCATATTCTCTTACCCAATCTAGTCCAGTGCTGACAAGAAGGCGAGCAACCTCCTTTTGAAATGAGGAAGTAACCTTCTGATTGAACCGTTTTGTCCTTCCAGCATTGCAAATTTTCTCCTCCACTTCACCTTTAAGGCATAAGTCAAGATGCGGGTACTCTAGCTTAAGACATTGGTTCACAAGATGAACTTGGGAAGCAAACATAATGTCTTCTCTATACTGCTCGGATATTTGTTGTTCCTCAAAATAGCTGAGAGTATTCCATACATTAGCAAAGAAAACTCGATTCATCTGCCCAAGAACTGCATAAGACCATGATATATTACCTAGCTGATCCCTATTAAACATTAGCACGGGAGAGTTAATAGCTCCAGACTCAACATCTGCAATACCATCTGCTGTCCTTTCTTTACTATAAGGTAGCTTACCTTCACTCAAGCTGCATTTGAATTGATTGACATCACTAAAAACATTATCAAGAGAATCGAGCATGGGACCAGCTTGCTCATTCAGAGAAGCAAAAGCCCACAAGACTTGAGCAATCTCTTGAGGCTGAAAAGTGTGGATTATGTCTGAGGCCTTTCTTGCTAACTCCGAAAATAGTTCTGGAGCAGAATGCTGCATTGAAGCAAAAGCCCCAGCTACATTAGCAACATTTTGTGAATTGAACTCATCAACCTTAGTCAACGCTACTTCTGCCACTCTATCCATTTCTGTCAAATAGAGAAGCTCACCGCCAATCTTTGATAGTGCCCATGCAATATTTGAAACACCCTGTGCCGAGCACTCAGGCAAAGCAGTCATAGCAATGCCAACAAGCATACACATCTCTCTCTGGCGAGCAAATGCCAACCTTCTACTCCTAACCATTGAAACTTTCTCCATGTTCTTTGCTATCCTATGCAGCGCTGTAGCAATATTTAATGGAGAAAGAGGGGAAGGGCTAAGCCCTTTTGCAACAGCTGAGACCGTCTCAGCAGTAACTTCCAACACCTCCTCAGCCGTCATTGCTTCAACAATTGCTTTATTCAAGCTGATTTCTTTCTTACGGTCTGATGGTCCTGCAAACTCGGATAGCCTTTGGACAAACGTTTCCATGGTTTTAGCTTTCTGTTCCTCAAACATACCATCAGCAAACATACTAACTGTCCTCTTAAGGTGACTTGCATTGCCTAAAGGAATTTCAGCATCCAAATCAAGATCTTCATCATCAGAGTCTATTTCGGAGTCTTCATCTATTTCTTCATCCGGGTTTCGCCTATCAACCTTGGACTTTATATTCTTCTTCTTCTTCTTTTTGGTTTTGTTATTACCACTAACCATACTCTTCATAACAGGGGTCAATCCTCTAGCTTCAATAGACTTGAGAGCAACTTTTCTAGCATTCATACACCAGTCCATTGTTTCAGTATCCTTAAGCAATCTAGAGTTTATCTTTTTCTTCTCAGGCAAAACATCTTCAGATGGGTCCATCTTTCCAAGGAACTTTGCTTCCCAGTCCACATTGGCCGGGTTCTCCTGATTTTTACTATCACTAGAACTATCATCTTTTTCTTCTTCTTCTTCTTTATTATCAACTAATATTTTAGTCCCTATGGAATTGGGAGCTAAACGACAAGTCTTGTGGAATAAAATATGAAACTTGGAGGATAATTTAATTCCTGGATTACTAGTTAAAAATGAAGTCTTTGCAGGATCAAAGAGCAAGAAATTGTTCCTTGTGGTAATGGAAGGAGGTCTTTGGAAGCTAGGAAATGTCTTTACAGCAGCTGCTTCCATGATAATTGTTGTGCTAATTACCACACCCTCAAAATTTCTTAGACCAAATTATCAAATACTATCAAAATTAGTATGAAAAACAAAGCAAGAATCAAGAATAGGGGCTGGGGTTTAGACTCTAAATGTGGAGAACGAGAGACACAGAGAGAGAGAGAGAGGAACCTACAGATTCATTTCACGGGAGAGTTGGAAGCTATGGAAGAGTGGTGGTGCTGCTTCAGTCGTCATGGCCGAAGAAGATAATCCATTAATAGTTTCATTTGAAGTGGGCGAAGTGCACAAAATAGCCGTCTAGGACCCTATTTAATGAATAGCCGAAATTTTCAAAGTTTTTAAAGTTTAGCCGCCCATAATCAACTTAAAACATGCACCTTTGGAGAAGAAAATCACGAATTTGGAGTTTCCTAATTCAAAGTTGTACACCCGAGGTTTAAAGTTAGGATTTGAATAGAGTCCAACTTCAAATTCCAAGGTATGGAAAAGAAGGAAACAATAACAACATTAAGAGAAGTTTAAGTTTGAAGATTGTGAAGTTTGCCAAAATTGGCTATATTTTAAATAATTATTAGATATTAAATATATTTTAAATAGAGGTGTTACAGACGAAAACCTACCAGAAATTGACAGAAATAAGACATCATAATGAGTGTTTTTAACTTTTGACCTTGGGGGCATGTCGCCTAACCAATGGGCAAAGCTACAAAAACAAAGGTTAAAAGTTTTGCTTAGGTGCAAAACTTGTTAAAATTAAAGTTTTATCCATTAAGTAACCTGCCCACAAAGGCTAAGAGTTCAAGACCAGCTCCTTTCAAGGTATTTGTGAACTTAACTCTATACCTAGTTGTAACGATTCGGTCGATCGTTTTACTTTCTACATCCTCGTTCCTCTAATTATTGAAACTTCAGAGGGATGAAGGTTTGGCTCACAAAGCTGGGCTCGCGTTCGCGTAGGTCTAGGTTGCAGTGAGCCACGAGTGTGTGAGGTCCTTCGCGATCGCAATGGAGGAAAACCAGCGATGGTAGTATTGGCATTCACGATCGCGAGGACGGTTCCGCGGTCCCGAAGTGGAGCGGCCTGGACAAAATATAAGTTGCAAAACAAGAATTTGCTCATTTCAACTCATTTTCTCTTTTGTAGCCGGATTTCGGGACGATTTTGGAGAGCTATTTCATCCACCTATTGAGATAAGTGTTTCTAACTCACTTTTGATTATATTTCATGAACATGTATGGATTTTAATATAAACATTGGTAGAAATTGTGGGATTTCGAAGAATGCCTAGAAATGGTATTTTTGAGTTTTGACCACAAAAGTGATTGCAAATTTCAAAAGGTCAGACGATCAAATATTTCACGTTTTCGACTAAAGTGGTCAGAATTTACCGATGGAATCGGTCGTAATAATACAAATAAAATTAATAGTTAAAAATTAAATTTTATTTAATTTTCGACGAAATCCGTCAAAAATTATTAAATATTAAATGTTAAAAAAAAATATTCCGATCGCACCAATCGGAAATTAATAATTAAAAATTAAATTTTATTTAATTTTCGATGGAATCCGTCGAAAAGTTTTGAATATTAGTTTTTTTAAAAATTTCCGACCTAATCGGTCAGAAATGTGGGAATTTATGGTTAAATCTGGGCAGCTGTCCGACTGTTTCCGTCGGAATTTTGTATAAAACTGGGTAGAATTCTGCCCAATTTTGAGCTACACCACATGTCAAACTATTACAAACAGAAAAATATCAACCAACAATACATTAACAACAATCTAAACCAACGATACATTAATACAATAATACCAACCGATAATACATTAACACAATCTAAATCAACAATACATTAACAAAATCTAAATCGACAATGCCAACCATTAACACAACTTAAACCAACAATACCAACCATTAAACCTAATAATTTTGGGCATAAAAACATCTAAATAGTAGCCACATCCAAGTTTAAAAATAATACATAAAGTTGTATCTCACAATCAAGTTTACCAATCAACCAAAACATCACAACTAAACTACTACACATCAGATTCAGTTTGTTCATCCTCATCATCAGATAAATCGTGCCCATGTTTACTCATGAATTTCTACATCTTAACAAATGTTTCGTATTGGGAATCCAATTGTTGCTTCAATTCACGAATTTCGTTTCTCATATCTTCCAGCTGTTCTTGATTTTTAGGAGAAGAAGAATTGGTTAAGAGTGGGTTTGGATGACCTGTAGGTCGACGTACTCCTAGTCCGTAGACTCTGCCTTTGTTTACTCCACCAGCTGACTTTGTCCACAATGAAGTCTGATCACGCCCAACTATGCCTTATAAAAAGGCAACGCGGTCGTTATCAATATATTCCGGGTATTTAGCCCAGAGTCGAATCCCACGGGGAATTAACCTATCAATTACTGTTATCAGACTCACTTAATTCTAGGTAATCATTTTCCAAAATATTTTGAATAATAATTGATTGTTTTTCTACAAACTATTACTGAATGAAACTATTTAAACTAAGAGATAAATATGAATGGATTGTAAACAATAAAGAGAAGGATCTAAGGTTATGATTTCCCCTATTGATAGATTCCTTTCCTATTATGTTTCATATAGATTTTCCTAATCTTCTCTATCGATCATGAGAACTCTTACTACCGTAAATCTCTCCCGAGTAATTACGACAATTTACTAGACATCCTCCCTCGAGTTACGCTAGCTGGCTTTTATTACAACTCACTTAGATCGCACCCAAGGTTTCGTTATCCCTAATTCCACCTTTAAACCCTCGGTTATTTATTTCTCACATACGTCGGGAGTGAAGTTGTTCCACAACTACCTAAATATGCACTCTCTCCCAAGTAATACATACTAAATAGGCACAACTAATTAAGGATCCTTTCAATTAACTACAGCAAGAACGTAATTGAACACATAGAGATTAAACTTGGGCAAAACTACATTATCATAACAAAAAGTTCATCCTTCAATAGGTTCCATCAAAACCCTAGACTAAAGAATTAGCTACACATAATTGTTTTCATAATCACAACAGCAAAATTCATCATGAATGATCAAAACAAAAGGAAGAAAGATAGAACTCCATGCCGAATTTTCCTCCTTGCCTCTCCTTGCCTTCAACAAAAATATTAAACCTTGATATCTTCTTTTTGGGCGAGCTGGACCTCTTATAGGTTAAGTGAGATTGCCCCCGAACTTCCAAAATTACCCCTGATATTAACGTGCCTCGGAGAGACTAGCGCGACCGCGCATGAACCGCGCATGGGCCGCACATATTGGCCTTCATTCTGTCCGTCTTCTACTGCTCGAGCGCGGCCGCGCTCCAACCGCGCTTGGCTCGCGCTCCTCGTATCAACTTTTTCCTCTCTTTTTTCTTTATTCTTTCACGCGCATTCACCTCCGAGTGGATTTCCTTGCTTTAAATTAGCTCCAAAACACTGTCCTATGTCTTCATACTCAAGACTTGCTCCTGCAAAACACAAAATGCATAGTTAGAGCCATATTTTATCATTTAACCTTCCTAAAACAGTGAAGCATAGCTAAGTTAGGGCATACATGTTTGCTAAACTACATGAATCTAGCCTATTATCAACACCCCACACTTAAATCATTGCTCGTCCCCAAGAAATCAACCATACTCTACAGAGGATCCTTCGTTAAGCACTTCCCTAACGTGTCACACCAAGAACATACCACAAAAGTGCGTCTAGTAGTGTAACATCTTTAATATCTTAGCCTTAAGAGTCAACTCTCATGTGCCGTGCAATATTCCCAACTTACTCACTTTACTCTATACAGAGGTCAAGATCTACCTTTCATTCATGAATCAAGTGCATTCACATCGCACATGAGAGTAGTTCCACAAGTAATAAACATTAAGAACAATTAGGAGCTCATATAGACAAAATTCACTCACTCTCAAAAGGAACATTCATATGCCACAAAGATGCACCATAGGCTTGCCCGTAATGTACTACTCTACTAATCGAGCTTATTCAGTCTAAGATCAATTAGGACTTTATTTGGTTGTAATGTAGGCTAAAGGACGGGTAGGATATATTTGGATATAGTGACTACACCTCCCTAAGCACTTTAATACAATTACTTTCACATTCAGAACCATACTTATGCCAACCCAAACATTCCACCTTTACTTCAATTTATAATACCCCAAAATTCTTTAAGAAAAATTACATTAAGTCACCACTTATCAAGGACTATTTTTTTTTTCAAGTGGCGCTTAATTTCATTTTTTTTTCAAAACACTGCACATTTCCCCTTATTTCATTAGTTCCACTCAAAAGCCAAACCAACCACCCCACACTTTAAGTTTTACATCGTTCAAAACAATTCAAGTGCTCATGGGAGGTAAAGAGGTTCAAACAGAAGGTCCATTCAAACAATTGGGTAAGGCTTGGCTGCCAAAGAAACAAGCTTATAGGCTCAACGGGGTTAACTACAATACATCAAATTTAGGTGGGTATACTTTATATATCTGGCTTAACAAAGGAATGCCTATATCACTTCTAAGACTGAATAAAGCTACTATTTCGCTTTGCAAACACACATGGAAAGTTCTAGGCATCAATGCAGTGCATAGAATACAACAAATCTCAACACACATGGCACATGACTCACTCCAGATTGGCTCATCAAAACACTCTCGTCTGAGTACTTAAGTTCAGTTACGAACATATAATTTAAGGCACTCTAACAAGAATCAACAACTGAGACTAAGCGTCACCCTACAATGTCTATTGTGTTCAAGGCGTAGCAACGTTAAGGGATTCTCTTTCTATCTCAGCTCATAGCCCATAAGTACCCAAAAAAATAAAAAAAAATAAACAAAAACTAACTACACCCGGTTCAAGCAAAACCCTTGGAAAAGAACCGCGGTCCAAAGAAAAACCACGGGGGAATTGAGACACTACCTACCAAAGAAAATCTTTTTTTTATATCGACTTAGACCCTCAAGAACCCCGTCGGGAAAAGTCGACTCACATAATTATACTGCTACTCAAAACAAAAAAAAAACAATTATGTTCCTACATATATAAACATACAACGAAGTATCCCCCACCCCACACTTAAAAAGATGGCATGTCTCCATGTCATACAAAATAAAGAAATGTGAGGCAAAGGAACTTCCCTGACAAATCAATCTTGATCGGAGACCGTCCGCGGGTCCAGATGACATGCACGACCCAGAGCCCGGAGCCAACCCATTATTTTCTTCTCAGATTTAGCATTCTGGGTGGACAACGCACCAATCCGCGTCCCTAAGCTAGTGACCGTGGTACGCAGCCTCACCATCTCCTTCTCTAAGGCATCTAACCGATCACCCCGACTGACCCTAGACGGTCCTGCGGTGTTCGCGGCATGCTCATGGGTGAGCGGCTCATTTCCTGCTCCCTCCTGCTCATCCTCATCCTAATTAGGTGCATCCTCACTATTATCACCACTAGCTGCCACATGTTCCTTCCCAATAGTCACCTTATCCGCTCGAAACTTTGCCTCTCTCGGCACTTTTCCATCCACTCTCAAATTTTCCGGCACCTGAGCTGCACGGCATAATCTAGTGACTAGGGAAGGGAAGAAATAGCCATACCTCTGGACCGGACAATGAGTAAACATCTCCTCATGAATAAGCTTGGCCACATCAAAGTTGTGGCCATTCACGAAACACCAAATCAATGTAGCGCGAGGAGCATTCACTTCCGTGGTGTTGTATGATGGGATCAGACGGTTGTTGATGAGATACAACCAACACTTCCCTTCAAAAGGTTAGTGCCGATGATTTGAACTTCTCCCCGTATGTTATCCACACAATCTCCTTGCCAGGCACACATATTGTTTCCAAGAATACCTCCCACTGGGTGTATCGTCTACCATAGGACTCATAGAAGTCCTCCATCTCCGCCACAGGACCGCGCAACCTGTATACTCTCCTAATGGCCTCCACAGAGGCTCCAACATGCCTTTTGTGCATTGTGACCACATCAGTCTTATGCTCCAAAACATTGGCGTAAAATTCTCGCACAACCATCAAATTGGCCTCATACGGCTCTTCCAAGAAAATCTCCAACCCATGCCTGACCATCTCATTGTAAATGTTGGGATAGTCACGTTGGAGGGACCCTATATCTATGGCCTTCTCCGGTATTGGTTTCTTGGGTTCTTTAGCAGCAAAACGTTCCTGAGTTGCGGCGGAGACGAGCCTGTTACTATCATAAGGACAAGCATCAGTTGACGCTCGTGCTCTAGATGATTCTATTTGTCTGCTGAATGAAGTACCAGTGGTTCGGCGCTTTTTGGAGGGTGCTCCTGAAATAAAGAACATCATTAGCGAAGCACAAAAAATGTGAACCAACTACGGTTACTCAGACTTTACCCGCACAATTGGTCATAATTATCATTGACACTCACTGTGGCATTTTATCAAACACGTTGTGGGCATCATTCACCGGAGCCCCCAATTAACCATGTTATAACCTAATTTCCACCACAATTGCCCCAATGTTACCAACCTAAGTTAAGAGTGATAGCTACACAAGCACCACACCCACTAGCAACTATGTGTACACTACAAAAGAATTCTAAGAGAAAGAGAAAAAAAACTACTACATAACCAAGAAATCAAAAGAAAACCCAACAAAAATTGACAAAAAGAAAACCTTACCTGGAGTGGGAGGAGATAGTTAGCAGTGGAAAAGTGTGGTAGGGGTGGGCTTTGGTGTTAAACGTTGGGAGGAGTAGGGCTGGGATTATTTGGGGAGGGGAATGAGCGTATGTGAGTGTTGAGGGAGAGGAAGGGTTTTAGTCATGGGAGGAAGGAAGAGATTTAGGGGTGATAGGAGAAGTGGGGGG
>ML293372.1:0-34582 GCA_005239495.1 Nicotiana undulata | reverse complement strand
GGAGGAGGGGGGGGGAGGGGGGGGGGGGGGGGGGGGGGGGGGGGGGGGGGGGTTAGAGTTGGGTGAAATAATAACAAGTACAACAACAAAAAATAAAAAAGAATTATTCAAATAAAAAAAATAATAACTTAAAAATATTTGTCCGCCGAACAGGTACAAGCGCGGCCGTGCTTGTCAGACAAAAGACCATGCGATATGCGCGGTCCAAGCGCGGCCGCGCACATGGGCTGAAGGGAGAGGCAGAATACTTTGCAATGTGCGCGATCCAAGCGTGGTCGTAACGCGGCCGGGCACCTGGGTTGAAGGACGAGGCAATTTATGCAGCGATAAGCGCGGGCACAAGCGCGCCCGTGTACCTTGGAGGCAGAACACTCATCGATAAGCATGGCCTGAGCGCGGCCACGCACCTGGGCCTCATACATTTTCATTTTTTTACCTGTTCCCTCAGCGTCGACTGGACTTTTCACTCGCCTAATCTCACCTGCATATGTTAGTACTTACAAAAATCCAATAACAATTCTAACTACACTAACATCACTACGCGTTGGGTTGCCTCCCAACCAGCGCCTTAGTTAGTGTCGTGGAACGACAATTACAACAAGTCAATGGGTTGCCTCCTATGCAGCGCCTGATTTAACATCGCGGCACGACGCAGATGAGCACATTTAAGGTTCTCTCAACCTCTGAGGCTCAGTCAGATGGATCACTAACACTTCCTTGACTTCATCCATGCCCACATATGGTTTCAATATGTGCCCATTGACTCTAAATGTGTGGGAGTCTTTCTCTGAGGCTATCTCTATAGCACCTAAAGAGAGCACTTCGACCACACGAAATGGTCCAGACCATCGTGACTTGAGTTTACCCGGAAATAACCTTAATCTTGAATTATAAAGCAACACCATATCTCCGGGTTTGAAATTTATCTCAACAATGTTCTTGTCGGGCAACCTCTTCATTCTCTCCTTGTCTAACCTTGTGCTCTCGAAAGCAAGATATCGGAACTCATCTAGCTCATGCAATTCTGTGACTCTATTTGTTCGCGCAGCCTCAATGTCTAGATTCAGCTATTTCAATCCCCACCAAGCTCTATGCTCTAGATCCACTGGCAAGTGACAGGCCTTCCCAAACACCAACTTGTATGGTGACATGCCAATTGGTGTTTTGAAAGCGGTTCTATAAGCCCAGAGTGCGTCATCTAACTTCTTCGCCAATCAGTTCTTGTGGCATTCACAGTTTTTGTCAACACACTCTTTATCTCTCTATTTGACACTTCAACCTGCCCACTGGTTTGAGGATGGTATGGGGTTGCCACCTTGTGGCGCACATCTTACTTCTCCATTAATTTCTCGAAGGCTCGATTGCAAAACATCCCATGGCCTATCCAAAACTCACCCGAGCCCTTGGGGCTCTAAGCAAAACATGCACGCAAGTCTAGAAATATCATATGAACTTGCTCGTGTGATCAAATCGTGAAAATAACATGTAAAACTATGAATTAAACCTCAAAACTCATCATTTTCAACAAGAACTCTTAAAGTTCATAATTTCTCAATCGGATGTCCGAATCACGTCAAACAAACTCCGTATTCCACCAATTTTCACAGTTAACCTTTTTATATCATAACAAATCTGTACTGGGCTCCGGAACCAAAATACGGGACCGATACCAATTATTTTAAACACTATTTATTTTCTTTATTTCATAAATATTTCAGCAAAATAATTTCTTTCAAAAATTGATTTCTAAGGCTTGGGACCTTGAAATTCATTTCCGGGCATACGCCCAAGTCCCATATTTTATCGCGGACCTTCCTGGATCGTCGGAACACGGATTCGGGTGCGTTTACTAAAAATGTTGACCCAATTCGTCTTTTATCAAATTTAAATTCTAAAAATCACTATTTCTCATATTTTCACATAAAAGCTTTCCGGTTTCATGCCCGGACTGCGCATGCAATTCGAGGTATTTAAAATTAGTCTTCTTATGACAATTAAGCCTGGAACGGAGTCTAAATATATAAAATGACCCCTTGGGTCATCACAATCTCCACCTCTAAAACACACGTTCATCCTCGAACGGATAGAAAGTTACCTGAATTTGCAAACAAGTGTGGATATCTACTCTACATGTCCGACTCGGACTCCCAGGTAGCCGCCTCAACGGGCTGGCCTCTCCACTGCACCCGAACTGAAGGATAACTCTTAGATCTCAACTGGCGAACCTGCCGGTCTAAAATAGCTACCGGTTCCTCCTCATAAGTCAAGTCTTTGACCAATTGGTTAGAGCTGAAATCTAACACGTGGGATGGGTCACCATGATATTTTTGGATCATAGACACATGGAATACCAGATGAACTGAGGATAACCCTGGAAGAAATGCAAGTCTATAAGCTACCTCCCCCACTCTATCAAGAATCTCAAACGGCCCGATATACCTAGGGCTCAACTTACCCTTCTTCCCAAATCTCATCACACCTTTCATGGGCAACACACGAAGTAATACTCTCTCTCCAACCATGAATACCACATCTCGGACCTTACGATCGGCATAACTCTTTTGCCTAGACTGAGCTGCACGAAGTCTCTCCTGAATAATCTTGACCTTATCTAAGGCCTCTTGCACTAAGTCTGTATTCAACAACCAAGCCTCTTCCGGCTCATCAACTGGCGATCTGCACCGTCTACCATATAACGCTTCATAAGGAGCCATCTGAATGCTCGACTGATAACTATTATTATAAGCAAACTTCGCTAACGGCAAGAACTGATCCCATGAACCTCCAAAGTCAACAAAACATGCGCGGAGAATATCCTCAAATATCTGAATGGTACGCTCGGACTGCCCGTCAGTCTTAGGGTGAAATGCTGTACTCAACTCTACTCGGGTACCCAACTCACGCATAACTGCTCTCCAAAAGTGCAAACTGAACTGTGTACCCCGATCAGAAATGATAGACACGGGCACCCCATGAAGGCGAACTATCTCCCGCATATATAACTCAAAAAACCACTTTGAAGTATAAGTACTTACCACAGGAATAAAATGTGTTGATTTAGTCAGCATATCCACAATAACCCAAACTACGTCAAATTTCCTCTGAGTCCGTGGGAGTCCAACAACGAAGTCCATAGTGATACGCTCCCATTTACACTTAGGAATATCTATCTGCTGAAGCAAACCACCAGGCCTCTGATGTTCATACTTTACCTGCTGACAATTTAAGCAACGAGCCACAAACTCCACAATGTCCTTTTTCATCCTTCTCCACCAATAATCTGCCTCATATCTTGGTACATTTTAGCTGCACCTTGGTGAATAAAATACTTAGAATTGTGAGCCTCTGCAAGGATCAACTCACGTAGGCCATCAACATTAGGCACACATAACCTACCCTGCATCCTCAAAACACCATCATCTCCGACTGTAACCTGCTTGGCATCACTGTGCCAAACTGTGTCCCTAAGGACCGCCAAATGTGGGTCATCATCCTGCCGCTCCCAAATACGATCAATTAGAGAAGACCAAGCGATGGTACAAACTAGAACACTACCGGGGGTAATAGCCAACCTCACGAACTGATTAGCCAAAGTATGAATGTCTGAAGCCAACGGTCTCTTGCCAACTAGAATATACGCAAGACTGCCCATACTCACCGCCTCTCTACTCAATGCATCGGCCACCACATTGGCCTTCCCCGTGTGATACAATATAGTGACATCATAATCTTTTAACAACTCTAACCATCTCCGTCGCATCAAATTTAGATCATTTTGCTTGAATAAGTACTGGAGGCTGCGATGGTCAGTAAAAATCTCACACAACACGCCATAAAGATAATGCCTCCAAATTTTCAATGCATGAACAATGGCTGCCAACTCTAAGTCATGAACATGATAATTCTTCTCATGGACTTTCAGCTGTCGAGACGCATATGCAATCACCCTGACATCCTGCATCAACACTGCTCCAAGGCCAACTCGGGAAGCATCAAAATACACCGTGAAGTAACCTGAATCTGATGGTAACACCAATACAATAGTTGAAGTCAAGGCTGTCTCGAGCTTCTGAAAGCTCGCCTCGCACTCATCTGACCAATTAAATGGGGCACCTTTCTGAGTCAATTTAGTCATTGAGGCTGCTATGGACGAGAACCCCTCCACAAAACGATGGTAATAACCCGCCAAACCCAAGAAACTCCTAATCTCTGTAGCCGTAGTGGGTCCAGGCCAGTTCTTGACTGCCTCTATCTTCTTAATACTTGTTCATAGCCAACTACTGAATTTTCAAACAGCTTCACGTTAACAATAATCTCCTTTCAAACCTTCACAATACTGATAACGAGATGTGATTCATGAAGACCTCATAATTATATACCCGAATTAACGTGTCTCATTTAACGCCACACATGCGACACATACCTCGTCGGTCAAAGCTCAATAATTATAACACGGATTTAGAAAATTATGCACAGTTAATTAATTTATTTATTTCTTTATTTATTTGCTTAATTATTGTTAGTATTACTTTTATTATTATTTATTCATTTATTATTATGATTATTATCATTATTTTTATACATAAATTGTTGAATAAGCCTAATATGCATGACTCTCTACCAGTACTATAATAAAAGTTTAATTCACAAGGGAGAATTTAAACACAAGAGTTTCCATCACAAGGATCTCATCCTTACATAACTTCCACCGCGGCTCGTAGCCCGATTTAAACATATCAAATCACTTTCAAAATACGAGGATTTCGACCTCAATTCTAAATCACAAGCAACATGCGTATCGTGCCAATCGAAACATTCCATTTCCTTCCTTTAAATATTTTCCGTTGAACAAAATTACAACACGTAATGATAGACGCAATTATCTCCATAGAATTTCTCAATACAAGTATTAACATAAGTAGATTTTTTTTGAGTTACGAAGCTCACCCGAGAGTAGATCATATTAGAAGTATTTTATTAGATACGCATAACCGTATGAAGTTCAGGAAATCATCACTTTATAATAATTAGAGATTGTTCTTGTAATGACACCATTTAATGTAACAACCTCAGCCAAACCATAGAAAATATATCAACAGGCCGGGTCTCCACCTCTAGGAATCTGACCTCCACATTCGACATTCCAACCCCTTTTTCCTAGCTGGTCATGTAGATTGAATTGTAACTACAATGGGGCACGTAGCCTGAGTGTTTGATGAACTATGACTCTCCCAAGTCTAGGACAATTTCTACCTCTAGCCGACATAAAGTATCAACCTGCCCTGAGTCGCACAAAACTTCACAATCGTAATTGAGTCCTTTAATGAGTCTGTGGACTTACTCTTTGGCTAGATAAACCGAAGTAGGAGTATGACATGCTAACTTATCAAACCTGAGGGCATGTTCTGACATTGTCATAGTGACCTGACACAATCGTTCAAACCCTAAGCGTCACGCAAAGATGGAAGGTTCAAGAAACAAACTCTTTCAAAAGAATTTATGAGAACTGAGTCAAGTAATTGAGGTTGCATTGGCTGATCATCCTCTTCGTAGGCTTGCCACAAACACCGACGACCAATTTCTTCTTTTACCATGTGGACTCAACACTGCTGATCTACCCCCTTTATTCATATACTTTTCATTATTATTTTGGGGTAACTCTCATCTCTATTGCCACACAATGATAAAAAAAGTAGAGCTCTATACCGATAAATCTTGGCACGGACCATGTAGTCTAGAAGCTTGCTAATCATTGTACTCCCTCTGGAGCACCCCAAAATCCGCAACCGTGACTTCCGCGTTGAGTAGATCTTTTGTAGATTTAAAGTTGTTTGAATAACCCCTTTGGTACTGAGGTATAGGGTTATTAAGGAAGCGGACATACCGCAAGTCCCTGCTTTATCTCTTGCAAAATCTCATGCCTTATACATTCCAGGCCCAAACCGATATAACACATGACCCCGCAATCTATCCCTTGACGGTGGACTTCCCCACTTGGCACGAAGTCATAGGTCACAATGCCTGATAATCCACAATGTTAAACTTCATAGCTCATATAAGTCAACCCCATTGCTTTCAACTATTCCCTTGTTATGCAATACTGAAGTAGCCAAAACTCCTTTTGGGATATGGGCTAGTCCAACATGTACCGACTGAGCTAGAACCTCCACGTCTAGATCCATTTGAGACTGTACAATAGGTGTTGATGTTCGAGCTTTAGAGTGAGCTCCGCTTGTGTCTCTTCCCCTAATCGTAGCTATCATTGGGGCTTCACCTCTTGTCCGGTTGTAAACGCTTTGCGTGTTGTCGAGATTCGTAAGAGGACAAGAATAGACAAGTTCAATCATTAATGGTAGAATAAATTCGCACGATAGAGTAGAATAGAAGTGAAATTGTTCCTAACTTCATAGCCTCGGAGAGATAAGTATAGACGTCTCCGTATCGATCCTTCACTACCAAGTTTGTTCGTGAATTGTTAGACCTAAGCAACCTAGAGCTCTGATACCAACTTGTCATGACCCAAATTCCCAACCTTAGGGATCGTGATGACGCCTAACACCACACTTGCTAGGCAAGCCAATGTTAGAATTCGAGTATCTAATTTCCTTTGATTATTTTGTTAAGAAGCAATAAATAAATTTAAGGTAAACTTAATGTAAATAATTTCCACAGATAAACTACTAAACAATTAAATAAAAAAAACGAACCACGAGCTAATTATATAAATAAGTCTAGAACTACCCCAGAATCTGGTGTCAGAATTCACGAACTACTAAAGAATACTACAAATACTGGGCTGAAAGAAATAGTATAACTGTTCTGAATACAATAAAACAATGTACATAAAATATGAGAAGACTCTCGGGATTTGCGAACGCTGACAGATGTACCTCGTGTCTCCAAATGAATAGGAAAGCTGCTCGAACTAGCTCTACTGATGACCGGTACTCGGATATGTGAAAAGAGCACAAAGTGTAGTATCAGTACAACCGACCCCATGTACTGAGTAAGTGCCGAGCCTAACCTCGACGAAGTAGTGACGAGGCTACGGCGGGGCTTTAACAATGTAAACTGTAACAATATTATATAAAGCAAGAAATAAATCTAAACAAATAAATAACAAGTACTGCTATAACAATAGAAATAACTCAACCGCCTTTTCCAGGCCTCAGCTATAACCAACTCTCAAGTAAATTTCCAATTTTTTCAAACCTTACTTTGAAATAATCACATGTACTAAATATAAGAAAAACTGTAGAGTAAATCAATAGTTTCCAAATCATTCAAAGTTTAAAAATCAGTAAAAACATCATTTTCCCCATTTTCATAGTCATGTTGCGGCGTGCAACCCGATCCCACCTATTCACAACATCACAATCAATTATCCACCCTTATCACACCAATTATCCACCCTTATCACACCAATTAATTCACCCTTATCACACAAATGTATTCACCCTTATCGCACCAATTTATTCACCCTTATCACACCAATTTATTCACCCTTATCACACCAATTTTTTATTCAAAAGGTTCAAATAGAAAATAGTATAACCCGTAAGCTTTGAACAACAACAATGTAAATAGCCAAGAAACCGACATGAATATATAGATATAAAATCCCAACATAGTGTCAAACTGCTCAACCTTTCTGTTCTCCAAGAGAAACAAATACACAACCAACATTCTTCCAAAATATCCAAATAATATTTAACAGCAAAGTAATGAGGCCTAATAGTCATGGAAACAATAACTAACAAATAACAATTTAGACCGGTATCAATTAATTTGAGAACGAGAAATGATCATGTTTAACAGGCCATTTGGGTGGTGCATAGATATTCGTCACCTCACCTATACATTACACCCATGCATTTCACATAGCAAACAAGTGGGGAGTCCTATTCCCTCAAGTCAAAGTTATACCAAACACTAACCTCAATTTCGCAGGCCACTCACTGCTCAATTACTACTTTTCCTTTTGAATTCACCTCTAACTTGCGAATCTAATCATAATTAATTCAATATCATCAATATATGCTAAAGGAACTAACTTTATTGGAAAATATAATTTTTCTTAAGTTTTCTCGAAAAAAGTGAAAACCCGACCCCGGGCCCGCTTGGTCTAAACTCGGGGTTCGGACAAAATTACGTTTACCCATTCACCCAAATATTCTATTAGTTTTGAAATATAACCTTAATTCGATGCAAAAATTCAAATTTACAAAATTCCCTAATTCTACCGAAACCCTCAATTTTTACCATAAAAATTCTTAGTTTTTGCTTTAAAAGTGATGAAAAACAATAAGGAATTGAAAGAGCAAAGTTTAGAATTGATTACCTATGACTTGGGGATGAACCTTGGCGAAGGAAATCGTCTCTAAGGCTTGGTAGTTCAAAAAATGGTTGAAAAATAGGTTATGTCCGTGTTTAACAGTGTATTTATATTACTGGGCAGGCCTTCTATGCGATCGCGGAAGAAGGGAAGTGTCACGACCCGAAATCTATTAAGGTCATGATGGCGCCGGACACCACTGTCAGGCAAGCCAATCATTCATTTGTTGAAATAATTCTTGTTTTTTTACATTTTCGAAATCGTTACTTTTCACTTTAATACATAGTATCTAGGTAGAAATCCATTTAAGTAAAATCAACATTCATTTTTTTCCAATTTAATAAAAATACAGCCCAAATACATCCCAGAACCCGGTGTCACAAGTACATGATCAATTTCTAAGGATTTATACAATTACTACAAGGCTTGTCCGAAATACAAGTTGGACAAGGAAAAAAAATTATAAATACAGTACATAGAGGGAGACTCTGCCGTCTTCGGGTCGTCTCCGAGTGATGCAGCCTGTCTAAGTCTCCAAATCAGCCACTCTGCTATAAAGGTACCTGTGCAACAAAATGCACAGCAAGTGTAGCATGAGTACGAAAACAACGTGTACTCAGTAAGTATCCCGCCTAACCTCAGAGAGGTAGTGACGAGAGGTCGAATTAGACACTTGCTATAAGTCGATTAAATATAATCAAGTGAGGTGCTAAACAGGAGTATCGTATAAAATCAAATAATAATCAGAGATAAGAATCATCAAACTTATTTCACCTTTCACAAGTCAATTCTTCTTCTTTTAAACTGGCAATTCAACTTATCCTTAGGCCGATGAACATGTATAAATCACAGGAAATACGCAGTATTTATCATGCGCAAACAAAATGATGAGGGGCGAACGGCACGGACCAATAATAAACTGTGCACTGCCGAGGGTCGAACGGCTCGAACCATAGATGCATCTATTTTCCCCACTCGCAAATCGATCATGCGACGCAGTCAACATAGTAATAACAAGGCTAACCTGCTCGCGAATCATACCTGCGACTCAGGTGCTCATATGTACACGTATTCACATTATAAATCCACATTTTTATCAAGAAACGACTTCTCAAGAAAATGTTAAAATTCTCTTTAGGTGAACCTGAAGATAGTATTTAAATCATGTTTGAAATTCATTTGCCAAGTTCAATAATATTCAATAATATACCTTATCAGGAACACAATTATCCACAGAGGAAATCAATTCTATTTGTAAATGATTAAGAAAGGTACACTCTATCCTCCTTAGGAAATAATTACCAATTCAATAGCATTATCAATCAAATTTTATTGGCAGGATCACATGTACAACACGTAAGGCAGTCTAGTGGGTCCTAGACTACCCGGACATAAGCATATTAGTAGCTACGCAAGGACTCCTGTCACCTCGCGCACGTAGCCCCTGCAATAAATAGCATGTATTCGTTTAGTTCACCTATGGGGACAATTCCCCCTCACAAAGTTTGAAAGGAGACTTACCTCGCTCCGAAATTCCATAACCGGCTTCCAAGCCCTTCCGACCACTCCAATGGATGCACAACGCCCCAAAACTACCAAATAATGGGCAAAGTAATGAAAATTCACTCTAATACTTGTAACCAATTCAAATTATATAATTTCCCAATTACGCTCAATGAATTGACCAAAATGCCCTCGGGCCCACTTTTCCGGATTTCGAAATTTCTCGAAAATAAACTCTATCCATAGCTTTACTAGTTCAAATATACAATTTACTCAAATATTCATGCTCAATTCGTGGCAAAAATCCAAATTACCAAATTTCTAGGTTTTCTTCAATATTCCTAAATTTCCCACAATTTTCATGTCTAATTCCATGTATAAAACTTGTATGTAACTTGGAAATAAGTAGAAACAACTTACCTGGTGATAGGAGAAGGAATTTCCAAATTCCCGTTTTAAAAACATTATGCCCAGGCCGATATCCGCACCTGCGATCAACCTCTCGCACATGCGATTCCGCAGGTGCGCCCAAACACCCGCACCTGCGGCCTTCTCAGTCCCCAGCCAAAACTCGCACCTGCGCCCCACTGTATGCATCTGCGCCTTCGCAGGTGCGGAAAGTACGTCGCACCTGCGCTCCCAGCCAAGCCACCAAAATCTCGCACCTGCGGCGCCCAAGGTTGCACCTGCGGCCAAAGCCTCGCAGGTGCGGTCACACCAGATGACAGCAACTTCAGCTTTCTTAAACTTCAAATATTGATCTGTTAATCACCCGGAATCCACTTGGTGCCCCCGGGACCCCGTCCAATCACCCCAACTTGTCCCAAAACATGACACAGACTTGCTCGAGGCATCAAATAACATCAAACAACATCGAAACGAGGAATCGCTCTCCAATCCAAATCTTTAAGAACTTAGAATTTCAAACTTCTACATCCGACGCCGAAACCCATCAAATTATATCCGATTGACCCCAAATTTTGCACATAAGTCATATTCGACATTACAGACCTGCCCCAACTTCCGGAATCACATTCCAACCCCGATATCAAAATTTCCACTTCCGGTTGGATTCTTCAAAACCCTTCAAATTTCTATCTTTAGCCAAATGACTTCAAAGTGACCTCCGGACATCCGATTTCACTTCCGATCACGCTTTCAACTCCAGAATCACCATACGAAGCTATTCCCAGAATCAAAATCCCAAACGGACATCAATATCTTTGAAATGCACTTCAAGCCAAACTTAGGACATCAATATAGCCGAAACGCTCCCAGGTTATCCAAAACCCTATCCGGACATACGCCCTAGTACGAAATCATTAGACGAACCTGTTGGAACCTTCAGATCCCGATTCCGAGGTCGTTTACTCCAAATTCCAATCTTAGTCGATTCTCCTAGCTTAAGGCTTCCGAAATGAGAATTTTCCTTTCAATTTGACTCTTAACTTCCCGAATTTCAACTCCGACCATACGCACAAGTCATAATACTTGAAATGAAGCTATTCATGGCCTCAAACCACTGAACGACGTGCTAGAGCTCAAAACAACCTGTCGGGTCGTTACATTCTCCCCACTTAAAAGATGTTTGTCCTCGAACGTGCCAAGAGCTTCTCTTGAGTTATCTGAAATCACTAGTTAACACCTCGTGCACCTGCTCGTGCTGCCACAACCCAGTTGGGCACATAATCTTGATCAAATCTAAAGATAGCTTCCTTTATCCATACAATAAGCTCCGAACTCAGTTTCAACACCGGAAATTCTCTGCCAGGCCTGTTTCTAATATACGAACACCGTATCAACTACCACACGAGGCACCCGAACACAACTACGTACCTTTGCTGAATCAATACCATACACCCCATAATCCATCATCTAACCACAATGACGCTCCCTGAACCTTAATAGCCACAATTCTACGAATCTGATGCTCTCAATGCACCTTATAATATATAAACAAACATCCTGCTATAATGCTGACGATACCACCACAACGGAGGAGATGTGTAGAAACTCCTAACCAACTACAGAGTTAACTGAACATTGAAATCTTTTCTCTTAACTTAGATCATCATCTCATTACAAACCAAATAATGGTGATTGTCCTGTAGTATACTTCACATAACCTCACGCACTTGACCCTTGACCCAATAATCTCGTCTCACCCAGTATGAACTGTTCAGACACAAATCATCCCAGACATGACCAACTGTCTCACACTATCCCACCATGCACAAATAGGCCACAACTCGAACACGATACATAAGGAAATGACTCAGGAAGGGACTACTCAACTCACACAACTAATATGAACTTTCCTCATAATACAGGAAGTATAATGTAGTGACCCGACCGGTCGTTTTGCGTTATCGGACCTCGTTTCCCTAAATGAAACTTCCCACAACGGCTTATTGTGATTTATGACTTGCGGGGATGGGTGGTTCGGGATTCGGAAGTGTTTAGAGCTGTATAGGAGTCCTTAAGTTTGGCCTTTATGGCCAAGTTTGACTTCGGTCAACATTTTTAGTAAACGATTCGAAATCGAGATTCGACGGTTTCGGTAGCTTCGTGTGATAATTTCAGACTTGTACGTATGTCCGGAATGGGTTTTGGATGACCCGGGAGCGTTTCGACGCCAAATAGCGAAAATAGAGTTTCCTTAAGTTCATAATTTGGTTTGGAACGTGTTTTTATGTTATCAAGGTCCGAATGGAATTCCGAGATCGGGAATAGTTCTGTTATGTCATTTATGACTTGCCTGCAAAAGTTGGTGTCATTCTGAGTAATATAGGTCAGTTCGGCACATTGAAGCCGAATTTAAGAACTTAAAGTTCTTAAGTTTGCTAAGTGGTTTGAGGGGTGATTTTGGGTTTTAGCGTTGTTTCGGGTATTCCGAAGGCTCGAGCGAGTCCGTAATATGATTTAGGACTTGTTGGTATATTTGGACGGCGACTCGGGTGGGCCCAGGTGCCTCCCGGGCACCAAACGAGGCCAAAACCCAGCAGCCTTAACTGCTGGTGCACCTGAACTAGTGTGACCGCAGGTGCTGCCCAGTCGCAGGTGCGAGATCGCTCCTGCGGTCTAGGCCTCGCAGTTGCAGCCCCAGGTGAGAAGGTCCATTATTGCAGGTGCGAACATGATTCCGCAGGAATGGAGCCGCAGGTGCGGGCCTCCCTCCGCAGGTGCGATCCCAGGCCTTTTGGCCACTTCCGCAAATGCGAGCCTTGGCTCGCAGGTGCGGTCCTCGAGACGCAGGTGCGAAATCACTGATGGCAGTGAGTTCTTTAAACACGATACTTCCATTTTTCACCCCATTTCTTGCACCATTGTCGACTTTGGGAGCTTGGGAGGGAGCTAAACGACCTAGCTACTAGAGGTAAGTTATTTCCACTCAAGTGTTGGTTAAATACATCAATTCCTAGGTAGATTAACACCCTAATTAGTGTAAAACAAGGGTTAGAGTAGAAACCTAGGGCTTGAGGAGTTTTAGGGAATTTCCCCACTTATTCACCATGAAAACATACGAAAATTATATATTAATGATCCTTAGGCTATGGGTGAGTGTTTCCTTCGAGAATTTTTGGAATCCGAGTGTGCGGGCCCGGGGGTGAATTTTGGGATTTCTTCAAGAATGATGAAATTACTAAATAAGTAGGAGAATTTCCATACTTTGAGCATGAATTGATATATTTGTATAACATTTGGCTAGTTTCGAGTCCTCGGGTGTAGAGTTTGGAGTTTTGTTTCTTGGTCCGAGAAGTAGATGCGACACGAGGTGAGTCTCCTTTCCAACCTTATAAGAGGGAATTGTCCCCATAGGTGATTTTAAATGATTGAAATGTCCTTAATTTCGGGGGCTACGCACGCACGAGGTGACGAGAGTCCGTGCGTAGCTACTACTATGTTATGTCGGGTAGTTTTTAGGGCACACAAGCATACTCTTTTGTGCTTTGCATGTATTCCTACTTATATGTTAGTTTCTTATTATCCTTGAATTGGCATGAGAATATTAGGAAGTTATCTTCAAAAACTTCATTTGTTTGAGTTCTTGACTCCAAGTATAATCTCTGTAAAACTACTAAATTCCTGATAAATTCTTTATATGTATACGAGCACCCGCGTCGCATGTATGATTCGTGAGCGGGGTAGCCTATAATTATGTCAACCACGTCGAATGTTCGATTTACGAGCGGGGTAATAGATGCATCTATGGTTCGAGCCGTTCGACCCTCGGCAGTGCACATTTATTTTTGCATCGCTTTAGCCGTACGCTTCGGCATACTATGTGCTATGTATTTGACTGAGAGTCTTGTTATTATTAAATAAACTGCTTCATGTGGAAGGGGAACTTGGGACTATTGTGGTAATTGCTATTTGACTCATGAGAATAAATTGCAGTTTTATATAATTGATACTTCATGCCTTAGTTATTTCCATGACTACTATCCCTGTCTAGATTTATTTAATCATGTTATTTGTTATTGACCCTAGTAAGTATCACGTCTACCTCTCGTCACTACTTCTTCGAGTTTAGACGGGATACTCACTGGGTACATATTTGTTTATATGTACTCATGCTATGCTTCTGTACTTAATTGTACAGGTTCTGAGGCAGGTGCATCAGGTTATCAGACCGGAGCGCGATCTTGAGAGCATATACCATACTCGACTTCTCCGGTGAGCTGTTTCCCCTTGGCGATCTCACAGCAGCACCTTGGAGTTGTCTTTTGATTTTCTATCTATTCTCTTCAGACAGCAGTACTGTTATTTTGGTCTGGTTTTGTATATTCTACTAGTTGCCTGTAGACTTGTGACACTAGGTTCTGGCACACATAGTAGACTTTATGGTATTTTTACCTAAACTGTAAATGTTGGCTCATGATTTTGGATTACATTGATTTAAGTTGCCTCGCTTACCCGTTTTCATTTAACGATTTATAACTTTAAACTTGGTAAGCATTTGAATATCTTAGTAAATAAGGTAACCTCGTTAGTAAACAAGTGTTGGCTTGCCCAACTCCGGTGTTGGGCGCCATCACAAACTGAATTAGAGGTTTGGGTCGTGACAACATGGTATCAGAGCTCTAGGTTCATGTAGGTCTCACAAGTCACAGGCAAATCTAATAGAATCTTGCGGATCGATACGGAGACGTCTGTATTTATCTTCGGGAGGCTATAGGGTGTTAGGAAACCTCTCTTTATCCATATCTATCGTGCAGTCGATGGTTTTCTAAATCTCATTCTTCTATTCTCTCACAGATGGTGAGGACTCGTGCAGCTGACGTTCCAAACCCAAGAGATGCCGCTACCCCCGCCGTCCGAGGCCATGGCAGAGGCTGGGGGAGGGCACCGGCCCGAGGTAGGGAATGAGGGCATCCCATAGTTGTTCCATTAGCACCCCAGCAGATCCAGTAGAGGATCCCATTACTGAGGAGCAGGGTGAGGTGCCCCTAGCAGATCCAGCTCTGATGGATTTCATGACTGCACCAGGCTTCCAGGAGGTCATGGGCCGTATGATGCGGTTCCTAGACACTATGACCTAGGCTGGTTTATTTACAGCGGATCCTGCCACATCTCAGGCGGGAGGGGGAGTCAAGACCCTTATTGCCCAGGCCGTAGGACATGCAGCGACGGTATATCAGACTCTAGATACACTGCCCGTGGGCGAAGCACAGTCGGTAGCAGCAGCATCAGAGCTCAGACCCGCTGCGGACGGTGATCCGCAGAAGATACTCGATATATGGACTCGATTGAACCCTCCTGTCTTTGGAGGTGAGAGAGGCGAGGATGCCTAGGACTTCATTGATAGGTGCAGGGACAGACTGCACAACATGAGGATTTTGGAGTCCCATGGAGTTGATTTCACTACTTTTCAGCTAGAGGGCAGGGCCTGCACATGGTGGCAGTCATTTATCCTTGGTAGGCCAGCAGGTTCCCCTCCTCTCGAATGGGAGCAGTTCACTCAGCTATTCCTAGACAGGTATATTTCGCCCTCAGAGAGGGAAGAGCTGCGGTATCAGTTTGAGCAGCTGGAGCAGGGGCAAATGTCAGTGACAGACTACGAGGCTAGGTTTTCAGAGTTGTCTCGTCATGCCCTTATGATACTTCCTACTGATGCTGAGAGAGTGCGGAGGTTTGTAGCTGGGCTGCACTAAGGTATTATGGCCAACATGGCCCGAGAGGTGGAGATGGGTACTCCCTATCAGCTTGTGGTCGAGATAGCTCGCCGGATTGAGGGTTACCGATAGAGGGGCAGAGAACAGGGTCAGCAGGACAAAAGAGATAGATTTTCTGGAGATTTCAGAGGTGCCCCAACCAGGGTTAGAGGTCAGTTCGGTAGAGGCAAGCCCGACATGCCTCCATATTCATCTCCTCCACCACCTCCCCGTGGTGCTCCAGTGAAGCCTTATTTCAGCGCCATGCCGGAGAGTTCTTACCGCCCACCATCCATTCAGGGTTCCTCCGGCAGGTATTCAGGTCATCAGAGGTCTTCTAGTCCTTACTTCAGTGCCATGCCAGAGGGTTCTCACCGTCCCCTAGCTGTCCAGGGTTCTTCTTCAGGGCAACATGCCATGCAACCAGTGAGGTGTTATGAGTGGGGTGATTCAGGCCACATGAGGAGGACTTGTCCTAGGCTCCGGGGCAAGGCTGTTCAGCAGAGTTACCAGCCTACATACCCAGCACCGATGCCCTGTCCACCCAGAGGTGGAGGACAGGCTGGTAGAGGTCGTCCCAAAGGTGGAGGTCAGGTTGGGAGAGATTAGCTAGCTCCTATTCAGTCCAGCGGAGGTTAGTCTTCAGGTACATCAGCCGGATTCTATGTTATTTCGGCCCGAGCAGATGCAGTGGCCTCAGACGCCGTGATCACATGTACTATTTCAGTATGTGGTAGGGAGGCATCAATGTTATTTGATACAGGGTCCACTTATTCATATGTGTTAGCCTTATTTGCTTATTTTCTGGATGTTCCTCGCGAGTCCTTGGATTCTCCTATATATGTGTCAACTCCTGTGGGCGGTTCTGTGGTGGTAGATCGGATCTATCGGTCTTGTGTGATCACTTTCTGTGGGTTCGATACTAGAGCGGACCTCCTGTTGCTCGACATGGTTGATTTTGAGATTATCTTGGGGATGGATTGGCTATCTCCCTATCATGCCATCTTGGATTGCCATGCCAAGACGGTTACTTTGGCCATGCCTGAGTTGCCTAAGCTGGAGTGGAGAGGTTCCTCAGTTAGTGCAGCCAGTAGAGTTATTTCCTTCCTGAAGGCTCGACATATGGTCGAGAAGGGTTGTCTAGCGTATCTTGCTTATGTGCGAGACACCACCGCCGAGTCTCCGATGATTGATTCATTTCTAGTTGTTCGAGAGTTTGCTGATGTATTTCCTTCAGACCTTCCAGGCATGCCTCTGGATCGTGATATTGATTTCTGCATTGATGTAGCTCCAGGAACTCAGCCTATTTCCATTCCCCCGTACCGTATGGCTCCGAAGGAGCAACTTGAAGAGTTTTTGGCTAAGGGGTTTATCAGACCGAGTGTGTCTCCGTGGGGTGCTCCAGTCCTATTTGTGCAGAAGAAGGATGGGTCTATGCGGATGTGTATTGACTACCGCCAGTTGAACAAGGTCACCATTAAGAACAAGTATCCTTTGCCGCACATCGATGAGTTGTTTGACCAGTTTCAGGGTGCTAAGGTGTTTTCTAAGATTGACTTGTGGTCGGGCTATCATCAGTTGAAGATTCGGGCCTCAAATGTTCCGAAGACTGCTTTCCGTACGAGATATGGCCACTATGAGTTCCTGGTGATGTCCTTTGGCTTGCAGCAACATTTATGGATTTGATGAACAGGGTGTTCAGGCCATATATTGATTCTTTTGTCATCATCTTCATTGACGACATTTTGATTTAATCATGTAGCCGGGGAGAGCACGAGCAACATTTGAGAGTTGTGCTCCAAACTTTGCGAGAACAGAAGCTATATGCTAAGTTCTCAAAGTGTGGGTTTTGGTTGGATTCTGTGGCATTCTTAGGGCATGTAGTATCCGGAGAGGGTATCAAGGTTGATCCTAAGAAGATTGAGGCGATTCAGAGTTGGCCACGTCCTACTTCAGCTATAGAGATCAGGAGCTTCTTGGGTCTTGCAGGCTACTATCGACGATTTGTTGAGGGTTTTTCCTCCATTGCAGCCCCATTGACTGGATTGGCTCAGAAGAATGCCCCGTTCCGATGGTCTGACGAGTGTGAGGTGAGCTTTCAAAAGCTCAATATGACATTGACCTCAACACCAGTTCTAGTATTGCCTTCCGATTCTAAGATGTATACAATGTATTGAGATGCTTCACGCGTTGGCTTGGGATGTGTGTTGATGCAGGAAGGGAGAGTTACTGCTTAAGCTTCACGCCAACTGAAGGTTCATGAGAAGAATTACCATGTGCACGATTTGGAGTTGGCGGCGATTGTTCATACTCTTAAGATTTGGAGGCATTACTTGTATGGGGTGTCTTGTGAGGTTTATACAGACCACCGCAGCTTGCAGCACTTGTTCAAGCAGAGGGATCTTAATTTGAGGCAGCGCAGGTGGCTTGAGTTGCTGAAGGATTATGAAATCACCATTCTTTATCATCCGGGCAAGGAAAATGTGGTAGCCGATGCTTTGAGCAGGAAGGCGGAGAGTATGGGTAACTTGGCTTATATTACATCGGAGGAGAGAACTCTATCCTTGGACATTCAGTCCTTGGCTAATCGCCTAGTGAGATTGGACCTTTCAGAGCCTCGTCGAGTCCTAGAACATGTGGTTGCTCAGTCTTCATTATTGGGGGAGATTAAGGCTCGACAGTTTGATGATCCGTATTTGGCAGAGCTACGGGAGACAGTGGTTCAGGGTGGTGCCAAGGAGGTTACCATTGGCGAGGATGGTGTTCTGAGACTCCAGGGCCGTTTATGTGTTCCTAATGTTGATGTCCTGAGGGGGAGGATTTTAGAGGAGGCTCACAGTTCTCGATATTCAGTTCATCCTGGTGCTACGAAGATGTATCGTGATTTGAAGCAGCATTACTGGTGGAGGAGGATGAAGAGGGACATGTGGAGTTTGTGGCTAGGTTTCTTAACTACCAGCAGGTTAAGTATGAGCACCAGAGGCCAGGAGGCCTACTTCAGAAGATGCCCATTCCTGAGTGGAAGTTGGAACACATCACTATGGACTTCGTGGTTGGGTTGCCTTGGACTTTGCGGAAGGTTGACGCGGTTTGGGTCATTGGGGATAGATTGACCAAATCGGCACATTTCATTCCATTGGCTACTACTTATACTACTGAGAGGCTAACCCATATCTACATTCGGGAAATAGTCCGATTACACGGTGTGCCGGTGTCCATTCTATCAGATTGAGGTCCTCAATTCACCTCGCACTTCTGGAGAGCATTGCACAATGGGTTAGGCACCCGGATAGACCTCAACACAACATTTCACCCTCAGACTGATGGCCAGTCGGAACGTATAATTTAGATATTGGAGGACATGCTCAGGGCATGTGTGATTGACTTTGGAGATCAGTGGGACCAGTTCTTGCCTTTGTCCGAGTTTGCTTACAATAATAGTTATCAGTACAACATCGAGATGGCTCCATTTGAGGCTTTGTATGGTCGGTGATGTCGTTCTACTATTGGGTGGTTTGAGCCTGGCGAGGCTAAGTTATATGGCACCGACCTGGTGAGGGATGCTCTGGAGAGGGTGAAGTTGATTCAGGAGAAGATCCGCACAGCATAGTCTAGACAAAAGATTTACGCGGATCAGAGGGCACGTGATGTGTCATTTATGGAGGGAGACAAGGTTCTGCTGAAGGTCTCACCAATGAAGGGTATTATGAGGTTTGGGAAGAAGGGCAAGCTAAGCCCGAGGTTTATAGGTCCTTCCGAGGTATTGAGGGGAGTTGGAGAGGTTTCTTATGAGCTTGCCTTACCTCCCAGTCTATCAGGGGTTCATCCGGTCTTTCATGTATCCATGCTCCGGAGATACCATGCCGACTTGTCTCACGTGGTTGATTTCAACACTATTCAGTTGGATGAGAGGCTGAGCTACGAGGAGGAACCAGTTGCTATTGTTGATAGACAGGATCGCCAGTTGAGATCCAAGAGAGTTTCTGCCGTAAAGGTCCAGTGGAGGGCCAACCGGTCGAGGAGGCAACTTGGGAGTCCGAGGAGGACATGCAGAGCATATATCCGCACTTATTCAGCACTTCAGGTATGATTGTAGACTCGTTTGAGGTCGAACGTTTGTTTAAGAGGTGGAGAATGTAGCGACCCGAATGGCCGTTTTGCGTTATCGGACCCCGTTTCCCAAAATGAAACTTCCCACAACGACTTATTGTGATTTATGACTTGCGGGGACGGGTGGTTCGGGATTCGGAAATGTTTAGAGCAGTATAGGAACACTTAGTTCCTTAAGGTTAGCCTTTTTGGCCAAGTTTGACTTTGGTCAACATTTTTAGTAAACAACCCCGGAATCGAGTCTCGACGGTTCCGGTAGCTTCGTGTGATGATTTCAGACTTGTACGTGTGTCCGGAATGGGTTTTGGATGACCTGGAAGCGTTTCGACGCCAAATAGCAAAAATAGAGTTTCCTTAAGTTCATAATTTGGTTTGGAACGTGTTTTTGTGTTATCAAGGTCCGAACGGAATTCCGAGACCGGTAATAGTTTCTTTATGTCATTTATGACTTGCCTACAAAATTTGGTGTCATTCCAAGTAGTATAGGTCGGTTCGGCGCATTGAAGCCGAATTCAAGAACTTAAAGTTCTTAAGTTTGATTCTAAGGGGTTTGAGGGGCGATTTTGGGTTTTAGCGTTGTTTAGGGTGTTCCGAAGGCTCGAGCGAGTCCGTAATATGATTTAGGAGTTGTTGGTATATTTGGACGGGGGCTCGGGTGGGCCCAGGTGCCTCCCGGGCACCAAACGAGGCCAAAAACTAGCAGCCTTAACTGCTGGTGCACCTGAACTGGTATAACCGCAGGTGCAGTTGCCCAGTCGCAGGTGCGAGACCGCTTCTGCGGTCCAGGCCTTGCAGGTGCGGCCTTAGGTGAGAAGGTCCATTATCGCAGGTGCAAACATGATTCCGTAGGAGCAGAGCCGCAGGTGCGGGCCTCCTTCCGCAGTTGCGATCCCAGGCCTTCTTGGCCACTTCCGCAGGTGCGAGACCGCATGTGCGGTCCTCGAGCCGCAGGTGCAAAATCACTGATGCCAGTGAGTTCTTTAAACACGGGACTTAACCATTTTACACCCCATTTCTTCCACCATTGTCGACTTTGGGAGCTTGGGAGGGAGCTAATCGACCTAGCTACTAGAGGTAGGTTATTTCCACTCAAAGGTAGGTTAAATACATCAATTCCTAGGTAGATTAACACCCTAAATAGTGTAAATCAAGGGTTAGAGTAGAAACCTAGGGCTGTAGGAATTTTTGGGAATTTCCCCACTTATTCACCATGAAAACATACGAAAATCATATATTAATGATCCTTAGGCTATGGGTGAGTGTTTCTTTCGAGAATTTTTGGAATCCGAGTGTGCGGGCCCGGGGGTGAATTTTTGGATTTCTTCAAGAATGATGAAATTACTAAATAAGTAAGAGAATTTCCATACTTTGAGCATGAATTTATATATTTGTATAACATTTGGCTAGTTTCGAGTCCTCAGGTGTAGTGTTCGGAGTTTAGGGCGTGTTCTTGGTCCGAGAAGTAGATTCGACATGAGGTGAGTCTCCTTTCCAACCTTGTAAGAAGGAATTATCCCCATAGGTGATTGTAAATGATTGAAATGTCCTTAATTTCAGGGGCTACGCACGCACGAGGTGACGAGAGTCCGTGCGTAGCTACTACTATGTTATGTCGGGTAGTTTTTAGGGCACACAAACATGCTCTTTTGTGCTTTGCATGTATTCCTACTTATATGTGAGTTGCTTATTATCCTTGAATTGGCATGAAAATATTAGGAAGTTATGTTCAAAAACTTCATTTGTTTGAGTTCTTGACTCCAAGTATAATCTCTGTTAAACTACTAAATTCCTGATAAATTCTGTGTATGTATACGAGCACCCGTGTCGCATGTATGATTCGTGAGCGGGGTAGCCTATCATTATGTCAACCGCGTCGCATGTTCGATTCACGAGTGGGGTGATAGATGCATCTATGGTTCGAGCCGTTCGACCCTCGACAATGCACATTTATTTTTGCGTCGCTTCGGCCGTACGCTTCGGCATACTATGTGCTATGTATATGACTGAGAGTCTTGTTATTATTAAATAAACTGCTTCAGGTGGAAGGGGAACTTGGGACTATTGTGATAATATCTATTGGACTCATGAGAATAAATGCAGTTTTATATAATTGATACTTCATGCCTTAGTGATTTCCATGACTACTATCCCTGTCTAGATTTATTTAATCATGTTATTTGTTATTGATCCTAGTAAGTATCACGTCTACCTCTTGTCACTACTTCTTTTTGTTTAGACGGGATACTCACTGGGTACATATTTGTTTATATGTACTCATGCTACGCTTCTGTACTTAATTGTACAGGTTATGAGGTAGGTGCATCTGGTTATCAGACTGGAGCGCGATCTTGAGAGCATATACCATACTCGACTTCTCCGGTGAACTGTTTCCCCTTGGCGATCTCACAGCAGCACCTTGGAGTTGTCTTTTGATTTTCTGTCTATTCTTTTCAGATGGCAGTACAATTATTTTGGTCTGGTTTTGTATATTCTACTAGTCGCTTGTAGACTTGTAACACTAGGTTCTGGCACACATAGTAGACTTTATGGTATTTTGGCTAAACTGTAAATGTTGGCTCATGATTTTGGATTACATTGATTTAAGTTGCCTCGCTTACCTTTTTTCATTTAACGATTTATAACTTAAAACATGGCAAGCATTTGAATATCTTAGTAAATAAGGTAACCTCGTTAGTAAACAAGTGCTGGCTTGCCTGACTCCGGTGTTGGGCGCCGTCACGACCTGAGTTAGAAGTTTGGGTCGTGACATATAACATAAGAGAAATAAATATAGGGGGCCGTACCCATCATCACATTGTTGCGGCGTGCAACCTGATCCAAATAACATACCCGTGGCCACGTGCCACCCGATCCCATCATAAAATTTACATAAGGAGATATACACAGAGCTGAATTGCTCACTATTACAAATCACTGAATACCGGTCACAAGCACGCTAAGTGCAGAATACCATTCTGGGGAGACTGATAGAGCCATATGCTACAAAACTCAAGCACAACTGAGGTGCGATTTATATACTCTAAATCGCAAGAGCTCTCCTTCTCACATAACATCATCACTATGCAAAAATTCAGCACATAGAAAATTTATCAAGCCATTTCACAACTCTCAAGCCGATTCTGCTCGCACTGAACTAGGCTAATAGCCTTACCTGGGTTCCATAATAACCCACTTTTCTCATAACACGCAAGAAAAACCATCATAGCCGGAGCAAACCCCCACATTTTGCAACCAAATGAACCGAGCGCCCTCCAGGCATAAATTCTCAAATAGGTATTATTACCACCTCCTTCATACTTGGCTTAAACCTTCAATCAATCAGGTGACTACATGTCACACTTATACAATCTTCCCGTGGTCACGCTCCCATGACCTTCCACACAAGGTAACAAGTTTGCACATCTACACCGCCGACCACACTAACGTTGTAAAGCAAATCGAGAATCCATGACCAGGATGCAAAGCCTCTTTCATCAAACACCAATCTCAGGTGACACAGAAGACAACACCAGCTTACTCTAAACATTCAAATCCCTTTTTCTCGCTCATCCGAGCTCATGACATCCTTGTTAACACCAAACCGCAATCTCGATCCTTACTTCCAGTTCCCTACTGCTTACTGCAGTTGACATGCCAATATGAAATAACGCAAGAACTCCATCATAACTCCTGAACAATTAATAGGGTGAACACTTCATCATATAGAAACCTTTTTACTTACCTCAATTCAAGAGAACCATAACAACACACGAGTGAATTCTCATAATCACAGACATGCAAATCCTCAAGGAATAGCCTATATCACCTTAATCATTACGGGATCCGCCTACACCTGACAAGCCATAATACTTGAATGCTTCCAATTAAAATCTATTACGGCGGCCGACAAGCCTCGTACACACCGGCACAACCGCATGCATAACTTAATCACACTGAAGGAACTGATCACTGCCGTACATGTGCCATTTCAACCATGGCTAACCAATCTATCTTCTTTTAATTATCCTTAATTGCCTTAGAATAATAGTAACTCCATTCAACACATAACTAACTCAATCCTCACTCATCCCGAGTGGCCTTGATTCACGAGACCATTCTGTCTCAATCCCACAAACCGTCTCGCACCCTCCTTGTGCGCATTCACCTCTTCGTCTGATATACCCATCCTGATACTCTTTCTCCAAATCTGGAGTTTATTTTCTCTCCTTCCTTCGATACTATACTGCAAGCCGAAAACATCATGGAACATTCCGGGCCTCCTATCATAGTATGTTGCAAGGCCCGATCCTTATCCATACTGCGGACATGAAGCCCTTATGCATCGCATTCTTAACATTCGAATTCACTAGGACCGCTATTGAGAGTCACCCACTATGACTGGCCCCGAATACAAGCAACTCCAAGGCTCTTCTAGCACATGAACACCTTCTCAATGAAGCACGTGACTGAGTCACTACCCTTATAAATCGCCTATGCATTAAGCATAAATTCTGAATCTTCCAAAGCCTAACCCTGGTCTAATAGGGCCAACTTTTACACACATTCATCAAATCCCATATGCAATTACCATTTTACTCCTTTCCCCTTAGCTGTAATAACTTGCCGATACGCCAATAATCCGCAACCCCATGAGAAGATAATCCTGCAACCCAATTGCAGGCGGCGGGGCTCTCCCACTTATCCTGAAGCTACTCCTCGCACCACTCTAGACCCCACCGAAATCCTTTCTTCTTTGTTGACATGATCTTGCTCAACCAATCAGTCAAATTATTCTAAATTCTTCTGTTGGCATTCCATGAATACTCAAATTTTCTAACATCATTCACGTATTCAGCCTTCTACCGAGTAGCCACTTACTCCTCGCAGAAACTTGCCAACCACACAACCGCTAACCTTCTCACAGGAGATAAACCACCTGTGGAAATTACCAACTGGCACCTTCCAACAATGTTGTACGGCACAATCTCTCCGACATCAATACCCCATCTTACGCCTTTCTTCATTTACCAACTTTACTAGTCCGTCCGCTCCTCATGGACATCTATTCAATGCGCGGCCATATCTTCAAATTCACCGCCATATTGCATCCTTCTTCATCCCTAACAACTCCTCTCTATTGTATCCAAACTTCCGCCGAAATAACCAACATTTCAATTTAAGCCCGTGGACCTAATCACCGTCCACTAAAATTCTTAAATCCCTCCAAACTTCTCCTCAAGATAGGAAGCTATCTTACCACTGAACTCATACGCTACGCTGCCACTCTCCCACTTTAGTTAAACTCCTTCCTTTAATCAACTACCTGACTTCCGTTTCTTATACCTGGCCTTTTAGAAATGGAACCACTGCCTAACACTTCTCACATGCCTTCCTTCATCGAATGTCGCCCAGTTGTTGTCTCAATTCAATATTATTCTCTGTAGCACTTAAACCAGCAGATCACCACAACTTCAAACTCTCCAAAGGTCATCCTTCTTGAGCCTCCTTCATTAGAAATACTTGCTCAATACTGAACCACCGCACACCACGATCTTTAACAGCCGCTTCATCGATACTTCTTCACAATACTCTGGCCCCATGCAACCGAAGAAACTATAGCACCGACGAACTTACCACATTCTATTCGATCAAAGACGGCGATATCACATCACAGGTGAATACTCAACCTCACTTGAAAGTACTAAACCTTACTACTCTTTCAACCCAAATTTGAACATTCATAGTTCAATTTCCTTTCCTCCGCCGGAGCTAAAATACTGGAATCTCGAAATCACGCTCTGAGAAGACCTCCCTTCAAGTCATTCATTGTCCCAACACATGGGCAAGCTTCCTACCATCACATCAATACTGTGTGATAACCAATCATAAGCATCATGGCAACCTGAGCATAGCCTCAAAGCTCTCAAAAATACAATTACGGAGCTGAAACAACATAATACCCTTCCGTAGAGTAACGACAATAGCCCCAATCAACTTCACAGGGAGAAACATCCCGCACCTCATCTGAGGTACCATTACGATTCCTCAATTCCCGATTTATAGCAAGCGCTTCGCGACGCGTAAGATTGAGTAAGAGGAACTATATGCATAAGCCTCAAGGGAATCAAATCGCACGATGAGGAATCAAGAAGGGAAGTACTCCTAACAGCCCTGTAGCCTCTCGAAGATAAGTACAGACGTCTCCGTACCGATCCGCAAGAATCTACTAGACTTGCTCATGACTCGTGAAACCTAAGGGAACCTAGTGCTCTGATACTAAGTTGTCACGACCCGAAATCTATTAAGGTCGTGATGGCGCTGGACACCACTGTCAGGCAAGCCAATCATTCATTTTTTGAAATAATTCTTGTTTTTTTAAATTTTTGAAATTGTTACTTTTCACTTTAATACATAGTATCTAGGTAGAAATCCATTTAAGTAAAAGCAACAGTCATTTTTTTCCAATTTAATAAAAATACAACCCAAATACATCCCAGAACCCGGTGTCAGAAGTACATGAGCAATTTCTAAGGATTTATACAATTACTACAAGGCTTGTCCGAAATACAAGTTGGACAAGGAAAATAAAATGTAAATACAGTACATAGAGGGAGACTCTGCCATCTGCGGGTCGTCTCCGAGTGATGCAGCTCGTCTAAGTCTCCAAATCAGCCACTCTGCTATGAAGGTACCTGTGCAACAAAATGCACATCAAGTGTAGCATGAGTACGAAAACAACGTGTACTCAGTAAGTATCCCGCCTAACCTCAGAGAGGTAGTGACGAGAGGTCGAATTAGACACTTGCTATAAGTCGATTAAATATAATCAAGTGAGGTGCTAAGCAGGAGTATCATATAAAATCAAATAATAATCAGAGATAAGAAACATCAAACTTATTTCACCTTTCACAAGTCAATTCTTCTTCTTTTAAACTGGCAATTCGACTTATCCTTAGGCCGATGAACATGTATAAATCACAGGAAATACGCAGTATTTATCATGCGCAAACAAAATGCCGAGGGTCGAACGGCGTGGACCAACAATAATAACTATGCACTGTCGAGGGTAGAACGGCTCGAACCATAGATGCGTCTATTTTCCCCGCTCGCGAATCGATCATGCGACGCGATCAACATAGTAATAATAAGGCTAACCTGCTCGCGAATCACACCTGCGACTCAGGTGCTCATATGTACACGTATTCACATAATAAATCCACATTTTTATCAAGAAACGACTTCTCAAGAAAATGTTAAACTCTTTAGGTGAACCTGGAGATAGTATTTAAATCATGTTTGAAATTCATTTTCCAAGTTCAATAATATTCAATAATATAACCTTATCAGGAACACAATTATCCACGGAGGAAATCAATTCTCTTTGTAAATGATTAAGAAAGGTACACTCTAGCCTCCTTAGGAAATAATTACCAATTCAATAGCATTATCAATCAAATTTTATTGGCACGATCACATGTACAACACGTAAGGCAGGCTAGTGGGTCCTAGACTACCCGGACATAAGCATATTAGTAGCTACGCACGGACTCCCGTCACCTCGTGTGTACATAAGTCACACAATTAATAGCATTTATTCGTTTAGTTCACCTATGGGAACAATTCCCCCTCACAAAGTTAGAAAGGAGACTTACCTTGCTCCGAAATTCCATAACCGGCTTCCAAGCCCTTCCGACGACTCCAATGGATGCACAGCGCCCCAAAACTACCAAATAATGGGCAAAGCAATGAAAATTCACTCTAATACTTGTAACAAATTCAAATTATATAATTTCCCAACTTCGCTCAATGAATTGACCAAAATGCCCTCGGGCCCACTTGCCCGGATTCCGAAATTTCTCGAAGATAAACTCTACCCATAGCTTTACTAGTTCAAATATACAATTTACTCAAATCTTCATGCTCAATTCGTGGCAAAAAATCCAAAATACCAAATTTCTAGGTTTTCTTCAAAATTCCCAAATTTTCCACAATTTTCATGTCTAATTCCATGTATAAACCTTGTATTTAACTTGGAAATAAGTAGAAACAACTTACCTAGTGATCCTTGACGAAATCCCCTCCTTGAAGCTCCTCAAAATCGCCCATACCAAATGAAAAATAGGAGAAGGAATGTCTAAATTCCCGTTTTAAAAACATTCTGCCCAGGCCGATATCCATACCTGCGATCAACCTCTCGCACCTGCGATTCCGCAGGAGCGCCCAAACACCCACCCCTGCGGCCTCCTCAGTCCCCAGCCAAAACTCGCACCTGCGCCCCACTGTCCGCATCTGCGCCTTTGCAGGTGCGGAAATTACATCGCACCTGCGCTCCCATCCAAGCCACCAAAATCTCGCACCTGTGGCGCCCAAGGCCGTACCTGCGACCAAAACCTCGCAGGTGCGGTCACACCAGATGACAACAACTCAGCTTTCTAAAACTTCAAATATTGAGCCGTTAATCACCCGGAATCCACCCGGGGCCCCCGGGACCCCGTCCAATCACACCAACTTGTCCCAAAACATGACACGGACTTGCTCGAGGTCTCAAATCACATCAAACAACATCGAAATGACGAATCACTCTCCAATCAAAATCTTTAAGAACTTAGAATTTCAAACTTCTACATCTGACGCCGAAACCCATCAAATCATATCTGTTTGACCCCAAATTTTGCACACAAGTCATATTCGACATTACGGACCTTCCCCAACTTCCGGAATTGTATTCCGATCCCCATATAGAAATTTCCACTTCCGGTCGGATTCTTCAAAAACCTTCAAATTTCTATCTTTAGCCAAATGACTTCAAACTGACCTCCAGACATCTGAATTCACTTCCGATCGCGCTCCCAACTCCAGAATCACCATACGAAGCTATTCCCAGACTCGGAATCCCAAACGGACATCAATATCTCTGAAATGCGGTTCAAGCCAAACTTAGGAAATTCCTTCAAAAATGCTGGCTTCCACAATATACGCTGAAACACTCCCGAGTTATCGAAAACCCGATCCGGACATACGCCTAAGTCCGAAATCATCATACGAACCTGCTGGAACCTTCAGATCCTGTTTCTGAGGTCGTTTACTCCAAATTCCAATCTTAGTCGATTCTCCCAGCTTAAGGCTTCCGAAATGAGAATTTTCCTTTCAATTTGACTCCGAACTTCCCGAATTTCAGCTCCGACCATACGCACAAGTCATAATACCTGAAATGAAGCTGTTCATGACCTCAAACCACTGAACGACGTGCTAGAGCTCAAAACGACCGGTCGGTCGTTACAGGATGCGATCGCATATAATAAATACCCCCTGAAATTTTTCACAATGCGATCGCGGAAGAATTTATGCGATCGCATAGAACAAAGTTGACCCCCAGCAAATTAACACTATGCGATCGCGGACATTCCTATGTGATCGCATAGAACAAAAGACCTGGACACCAGCAAATGAAAAACTAACAATTTTTCTTAAGTTCAAAACATCCCGTGGCCTATCCGAAACTCACCCGAGCCCTCGAGGCTCTAAACAAAACATGCATGCAAGTCTAGAAACATCATATATACTTGTTCGTGTTATCAAATCGTGAAAATAACATGTAAAACTATGAATTAAACCTCAAAACTCATCATTTTCAACAAAAACTCTTAAAGTTCATAATTTCTCAACCGGATGTCCGAATCACGTCAAATGAAATCCGGTTTTCATCAATTTTCACGATTAACCTTTTTATATCATAACGAATCTGTACCGAGCTCCGGAACCAAAATATGGGCCCGATACCAATAATTTCAAACACTATTTCTTTTCTTGGGACCTCAGAATTCATTTCCGGCCATTCGCCCGAGTCCCATATTTTACTGCGGACCTCCCGGGATTGTCGAAACACGGATCCGGGTCCGTTTACTAAAAATGTTGACCCAAGTCAACTTTCATCAAATTTAAATTCTAATAATCACTATTTCTGATATTTTCACATAAAAGCTTTCCGGTTTCACGCCCGGACGACTGCGCACGCATATCGAAGTATTTAAAATTAGTCTTTTTATGAAAATTAAGCATGGAACGGAGTCTAAATATATAAAATGACCCCTTGGGTCATCACATGTTCAAACACACTAAAGTACAATTACTACGAAAAAATGAACCCGAGATTATGTGCCAGAAGGCACCGTATCATTCAACGATGAGGAAGCAAAAGGAATCTCTCAACCCCACAATGACGCTATGGTAATTTCAATATTTATGAATAAAATTCAGGTTAAGCGTGTTTTAATTGATCTAGGGATCTCGACAAATATTATTCGATCGAGGGTCATGGTGCAACTCCGCCTACAAGATTAAATCGTACCCGCAGATCAGGTCCTGAATGGTTTCAACATGACCGGCGAAATAACTAAAGGTGAAATCATTTTAACGGTAAACATAGCTGAGACTATTCAGGAAACCAAGTTCCATGTAATCGAGGGCGATGTGAGATAGAATGCCCTGCTCGGAAGACCCTGGATTTACAATATAAGGGCAGTCCCTTCAACTCTTCACCAAATGCTGAAATTCCCAACGCCGAATGGAGTGAAAACGGTATATGGGAAACAATATGCTGCAAAAGAAATGTTCGCACTTGATGAGGTAATACCGATATCGGCGCTTTCGTCAAAGGAATCGGAGTCCAAAGGAAAACATGAGGCTAAATAACAACCACAACCACCATCCTCGACCCAATTGGAGGAGCAGGAAACGGATGAGGACGAGGACCACTAGATTCCCCGACCCTTTATAATCCCTGAGGATTCTGATGACACTAAATTAACGGTCGAAGAGCTAGAACAGGTCATATTGATCAAATATCTACCCGATCGAAAGGTATACCTGGATACGGGGTTAACCCCTGAACTTAGGAAAAAAATCATTAAATTTCTTATCGATAATATGGATTGTTTTGCTTGGTCCCACTTAGATATGACAGGGACCCCACCAGAGATCACAACACATTGATTGAGCCTGGACCTGAAGTTCATACCGATAAAACAAAAGACAAGTCCACAATCCGAGGTCAAACATGCATTCATCAAGGACGGGGTAACCAAACTTCTCAAAATAGGATCCATTCGGGAAGTAAAATATCCCGAGTGGTTAACAAACGTAGTTGTAGTCCCTATAATGGAACAAACTTAGGATGTGCGTAGATTATAAATATTTAAACAAATCATGTCCCAAAGACTCTTTTCCTCTGCCAAATATCGATCGCATGATCGATGCCATGGCCGACCAAGAGATCCTTAGTTTTCTCGACACCTACTCCAAGTAAAATCAAATTCAAATGAACCCGGAGGACCAGGAAAAGACTTTGTTCATTACTAAATATGGCACATATTGTTATAACGTAATGCCATTTGGGCAAAAATGATAGTGCTACTTACCAACGCCTAGTGATTTTTTTTTTTTGAAGAACCAATAGGTAAATCAGTGGAGGTATATATTGACGATATGCTAGTTAAGTCCCTGTGCGGAGAGGACCATTTAACACATTTGTAGGAAACCTTCGACATATTAAGAAAATACAATGAAGCTCAATCCAGAGAAATGTGCTTTCGGGGTCTATTCAGGAAAGTTCCTCGGCTTTATGGTGTCAAATCGGGGAATGAAAATCAACCCTGATAAAATAAAGGCCATCGAAGACATCAAATCGTGGAAAGCGTTAAGGCCGTACAATGATTAACAAGACGAATAGTCGCCTTAAGCCGATTCATCTCCAGGTCTTCATATCGAAGCCACGGGTTCTTTTCACTGCTAAAAAAGAATAGCTTTGCTTGGACCCAGGATGCCAACAAGCGTTGGAAGAATTGAAGATGTGCCCCTTGAGCCCATCATTGCTTCATACTCCGAACGCGGACAAGAAACTCTACTTATATTTAGCAGTCTCGGAAGTCGCGGTAAGTGGGGTCCTAGTTGTGAACACGTGATTTTTCACCCACCATATACTTCTACAAAATTCAATACAATAAATTAATCTTACAAATTTTGTGGAATTTTAGTGATTAATTGTGAATTGTTTGCATTTGCATGATTATAATTCATCTTTTAAAGTTATTCAAATTGCATCACTCTTATCAGAGAATTATGAATTTGTTATTTGTAATTAACTGAATTAAATAATAGACGCATGATGGTTATTTGATGTAATGTAGTTTTGACAACTAATTACTGAACTTAATCATTTTTATCCAATAAATCATGGATTTAATTAGGAGTATAAGATTAATTATTTTATTCCTAATTGATCTATGATTAGATGAAACAAGGCCAAATTAATTATTATATTCTTTAGATTTAATTAGGTTTGGTTTTAATTAAATTAATTGGGAATAATTAACTATAGAGTGTTAATTAGGACCTGGGCTAACTTGCCCAGGCCTAAAAATGGTCTTTACACTACCCAAACGACCCAGGCCTAATCCCATTACCCAGTTCAGACCCCCCGTTCCCTAAACGACCCTGTTTCATCCTATCAAGCCCCCTAACCGTTGGATCATCTTGATCCAACGGTCCTAAACTAATGACCCCTTAAGTATAAAATTGTTCCTAAGCCCACCTAGCCCCCATTCCACCAAAGTCTAACACCCACCCAAAGACCCGTCTCTTTCTCTTCTCTCTAATCTTGCCTGACTCCTCCGTCCATCCGCCATGCTCTACCGACCGGAAATCGCCTCCGGAGGAGGAGCTTAAGCAAACTCCACCAAAAGTTCACCCTACAATCTCCTCTTCACCCTAAACCACTTCCCACCATTAGTTTTCCCAAAAGACCAACCGATTCCGATTTATTTCAGATCTGAGAATCTGAAAACCCTAATCGTCCCTCTTTGACACAACCACCCTCTTTATTCCTTCATTCTATTTTCTCTCATCTTCTTAAGTTCTGATACCTCGCACTAATTCGTGCAAGATTAATAAAATCAACCACGACTCGTCTGAGTTCCCTATGCTCCATCAAATCGGAGCATGCATGAAAGTTTCTCAAGATTTCATCATGAATATTTGATGTTAATATGTCAAAAGCAGTGACCTATGGACATGGGGCTTTGACCTACGGGTTTCCCTCATTAACGGTTGATTTTTTTGTCCTCACACGCCCAGGTAAAATCCTTCATCGATTCTCCCTCTGTTTTTTCTGATTTCACCCATCAACCGATCATCACTATTAATTCCTAATTTCTCTTTCTTTTGTTTGTTTTGTTCTGAGCCTGCCCATTGATAGAAGTTTGAGTTTGGATCCTAAAACGGCTAAATGAGTTCTTTATGTGATTTTCTATTCAAAGGGAGGTCAGTACACCTTGACCCTTCCTCTCTTTTAATTGTTTCAAAGTTAAAGTCATTCTCTGCTGATTGTTTGTAGCATATGCTTTGACATTGTGTGAACTCATAGCCTTTAATAGGGTGAAATTAGTTTAATGCTTATCAACCACCTTTGTAAGCTTAGTAAATAATTATTGGACTTCTGTAGGTAGCTAAGATTTCCAATGATCTTTTGCACTTGTTTTGATTTTGAATTCCATGGTATTTTCGCTAAATATTTCATATATGCTCCACTACTCTTACCTCGATATTGCTTGGTGACCTATATCATGTATTTGGGTCATTTATTTGATAATCTAAGAACATGGTAATTGTGAACCTTTAAGGACCCTCACTGAATTATCTTGCAATCAAGGTGTACTAGTGTAGTTGTTCGAGTTGCTTTATTTGTCTTAAATATGCTTCTGTGGTTCTGAGATATCCTGAAATACTAATTGTGAAGGTCTCATTTTAATATTCATGACTATGTGATCATATATATGAGTTGCACTATATGAAATATGTTTTGGTGTGAATCACTAAGTTCTGGTGAATTTCTCCATGTTAGCCTAATTCGATGTCTAGCACTCAATTATGTGAAAATTATAGTATAAATTAGAATACAACATGTACACATCTGAACGTCACTTATTGTGAGTTCCACACTGATCCCTGTCCTAAGGAAAATCAAAGGTAAAATAATTAATTAAGTCTGACACTTAATTACTCTTATTAGTTAATCCAAGTCCTAGACAACTAATTAAGTTCAATTAATCAAGATTAAGTAAAAACGATTCACTCAGTATCACCCTTAAGTCCTTTAAAATTCTAATAAGTTGACTACAATTAATAGTAACCCCAAGTAAACCTAACCCTAGTTACCTAAGGGTAATTCTGGGGACCTTAAGGGTTAATTTAGTATTTTAATTGAGGGAATCTTGGGTGTAACAACCCAAGAACCTTATAGAACTAGAAAATCAGATTTTTTGGGGGTAGAATATTAATTGAAAAGGCTGTAATCTTCTAGAATAATGTCACGACCCCAATTCCTAACAGGCCGTGATGGCGCCTATCGTGGAACTAGGCCAGCCAACCATCCCATTACTACGCTTTTGTTCAATTATAATAGTTCACAATTTAATAACCAGCC
>ML293370.1:6565-81544 GCA_005239495.1 Nicotiana undulata | reverse complement strand
CTATCAGCTGATTTGGTGAGCCCCTCTCCTCTCGGGGCCCAGTGTGGTTCATGCCACCTTTTCCTCCGGATTTTCATTTTGGTACTTGTGTAAGGTATAGCCGGAGCCTTGTCACCGGCAAGTATTATATATAACTCCTTCGTACTCTTAGAGGCTCCGTAGACAGGAAGTGTGGGTTATGTACTTATGTATTTTGGGCAGTATGACTTGTAGACCACGTAAAGTAAAACTGTGTATTATGTATATTTTGTAAGTATTGTACTACATGTTGGTAATGACAGAATCTATGGTTTAATTTCAAATTGTAAGAATGCGTCTTAATTACAGTTGAATAATGTACATTGGAAATCTCGGGGTAATGCGTGGGAGGGAAAAAGGAATCCAAGTCCGCTTGACTGGGGCTACCCGGTCGAGTGCCGGTCGTGTCCCTTGGTTTTTGGGGCGTGACAACCCTCAACTTCCGCACCTGCACTCGACTTCCCGCACCTGCGGCCTCGCAGGTGCGGCAATTACCTCACACCTGCGGAATCTCCTCACCCAGCCAAACTTCCGCACCTGCGGAGCCTTTTCCGCTCCTACGGGACCGCACCTGTGGCTCTCCTTACGCAGGTGCGAAATCACCAGTAACAGTAACTCAGCAATAGCAAAACCATTCCAAACTCCTTGTTAACCACCCGAAACCATTCCCAGCCCCTCGGGACCCCAACCAAACATACCAACGCATCACGTAGGGCCATTCAAACTTAGTCGAGCCTTCGAAACACCAAATACAACATCAAAACCCCCAAAACACATCGAATTCAAGCCTATGAACTTTGAATTTTCTATATTCCACCAACTATGTCGACACTACCCAAAATAACTTTGATTGACCTGAAATTTTGCAGACATATCCAGAATGACATTACGAACCTGTTCCGACCCCGATAGCCTATTTTCCACTGCCAACCGAAAATCGCCAAAAACTAACTTTTGATCCATAAAATCCGTATTCCGAGGTCGTTTACCAATAAGTCAACTCCCGGTTGACTTTTACAATTCTGAGGCTACTTTTAGAGACTAAGTGTCTCAATTCCTTCTATAACCACTCCGAAACCGAACTGACCAACTCTAACACATCATGAACAGTCTAACCAAGCTATGACAAGGCGGAAATAGTGAAAATAATGCATGTTCTACGTAACGATCGACCAGGTTTTTACATTACACTAGTGCAGACAGTTGTTCCAGTTTAGCCTGAGGTTAGGGAAACAACATCTGAGGAGGAACAGCTTAGACTTGAGAGGTACAAGAAGTACCACCCTCCTACTTTCAGCGGCCTAGATATAGAGGATTCACACCGTTTTCTGGAGAAATGCCATTATATTCTCCGCATGATGGGTATTGTAGAGATGAACGGGGTTGCTTTTACTACATTCCAACTATTGTGACCAGCGTATCAGTGGTGGCGAGCTTACAATGAGGGTAGCCCATCCAATGCATCTTCACTCAAATGGGCTCAATTTTCAGAGATGTTATTGAGAGAGTTTGTTCCCTAGAGCCTTCAGGATGCATGACACATATCGTTTGAGCAGCTGCGCTAGGGTACTATTATCGTGTCAAAGTATGCTGTCATATTTAGTGAGTTGTCTAGACATGCACCTTCCTTGATTTTCACAATTAGAGAGTGAGTTTGTCGATTTATCGAGGGGCTCATAAGGTATTAGATTTTGCATGGCTCGAGAGTTTGAGACAGATACCCCATATCAGTAGGTGGTAGAGATCACACAAAGATTGGAGGGTATGCGGGGCTAGGAGAGAGAGGACAGGGAGTCCAAGAGGCCTTAAGATTCTGGCGGATATGGTGGCGCTCGTGCCCCAGTTCCAACCTGTCAAGGTAGAGTCTATGTGAGCCGTCTAGTTCATTCATCACTTTCAGCTTCCAGTGGTACTTCGGTTACTCCCAGGTCTCAGATTGCCCGTTACTCATCTCCACTATCTAGCGCACCTCTTGTGCGGGGTGCTTTTAGCGAATGACCAACCGACCAAGCTCGAGCCAGTTTCAGCATCAATGTCCTCCAAAATCTTGTTTCGAGTGTAGTGATACTCGTCATATAGTGAGGGAATACCCTAGAATCAGGAGGGGTGCACCTCCACCCACTACTCAAGATCCACGTATTCCACAGGGTCCCCAGACTTCTCAGGCTGTGGTTACTGCTCCAGTTGTCGCTCCACCTACACAACCAGCTGGGGATGGAGGTTAGGTGGGTAAAGGGTCACCTTGGAGGGAGAGGCCAGGCCATATGTTATGCTTTTCCGGGTAGGACGGAGGCGGTTGCATCAGACGCGGTTATCACAGGCATTATTCTGGTTTGTCATAGAGATGCATCAGTCTTATTTGATCGAGGCTCCACTTACTCATATGTATCATCTTACTTTGCTCCATATTTTGGTATATTTGTTGTTCTTTGAGTTCTCTTATTTATGTGTCCACGCCTGTGGGAGATTCTATTCTTGTTGACCGTGTGTATTGGTCGTGTTTAGTTGTTATTACTGGTTTTGAGACTAGAGTTGATCTATTGTTGCATGGACTGGTTGTCGCCCTATCATGCTATTCTTGATTATCATGCCAAGACGGTGACTTAGGCTATGCCACGTTTACCGCGGTTGGAGTGGAAGGGTACTTTAGATTATGTTCCTAGCAGGATTGTGTCCTTCCTTAAGGAACATTAGATGGTTGATAAGGGGCGTGATGCATACCTAGTTTTCATGAGGGATGTCAGCATTGATACTACTACCGTTGAGTCAGTTACGGCTATGAGAGACTATCCAGATATATGACCGACAGATCTTCTAGGCATGTTGCCCGATAGAGATATTGATTTTGGAATTGACTTATTGTCGGGCACTCAGCCAATTTCTATTCCACCATATCGTATGGCCTAAGTGGAGTTGAAAGAGTTAAAGGAGGAGTTGCAAGAGTTTCTTGACTAGGATTTGATTCGGCCTAGTGTGTCCCCTTGGGGTTCTCCAGTCTTGTTTATGAAGAAGAAGCATGGTTCTACGCGCATGTGTATTGACTATCGGCAGTTGAACAAGGTTAGAGTGAAGAACATGTATTCATTGCCGCACATTGTTAACTTATTTGATCAGCTACATGGTTCCAAGGTGTTCTTAAATATTGATTTGAGTTCAGGTTATCATCAGGTGAAGATTCGAGATTCGGAATCCCGAAGACTGGTTTTAGGACTCAGTATGGTCACTACGAGTTCTTCGTGATGTCATTTGGGCAAACCAATGCCCCAACAACATTCATGCACCTAATGAACAATGTATTCCAGTCCTATATTGATTCTTTCATCATTGTGTTTATTGACGACATCTTGGTGTACTCTCATAGCCGGGAGGATCATGAGAAACATTTGAAAATTGTGCTCCAGACCTTGAGAGAAGAAGTTGTATGCAAAATTCTCAAAGTGGGAATTCTGGCTTGATTCAATGGCGTTTTGGGTCATATGGTGTCGAGTGAGGGGATCAAGGTAGATTCGTGAAAGATTGAAGCAGTTTGGAGTTGTCCCAGACCGTCTCAGCCACTGAGATTCGGAGTTTTCTTGGTTTGACCGGGTATTACCGTCACTTCTTAGAAGGTTTCTCATCTATTGCTGCACCTATGACCAGATTGACCCAGAATGGTGCTTCTTTCATATGGTCCGAGGAGTGTGAAGGGAGCTTTCAAAAGCTCAAGACTGCCTTGACTACAGCCCCAGTGTTGATGTTGCCTACGGGTTTGAAGTCTTACACTATGTATTGTGATGTGTCACGTGTTGGCCTTGGCGCGGTGTTGATACAAGACGGTAGGGTGATTGTCTACGCGTTTAGAAAGCTGAAGGTTAATGAGAAGAATTACCATGTCCACAACTTGGAATTAGCAGCCATTATTCATGCCTTGAAGATTTGGCGGTGTGAGGTCTATACTGACCACTGGAGTCTACAAAATCTGTTCAAATAGTAGGATCTTAACTTGCGGCAGCGGAGATGGTTAGAGTTTCTTAAGTTCTATGATATCACTATTCTATACCATCTCGGGAAGGCCAATCTCTTTATCTATGTGAGGATTAACACAATATAAATATTAGAAAAACATTAACATAAATGGTATTGTAGTTATGTAGATCCAATAACAAATTATATAAGGTAAACATTTAATGATCTTTAAAGTCCTAAATAATAGGACTTCCTATACAAACCAAATAGGAAAAGATTTAATGGTCATAATTTTAGCTAATGTCAAACTCCTAAATATTAGAAAATTAATTAAATGACTATTTTGTTAAGTGTGAACTCTATTTTAAAAGAGTAAAAAAGGCGAACGATATTTCGTAAATGGCTTTCATGCCTTTAAGATAGTAAGTATAGATAGACAGACAGACAGACTAGTCACTCGTACAGACAAGAGACAAGATGATGATAAAGAGTAAGAAAGGGGGTCCGGCCATCTCAATAAAGCACTTCCTTGCCTATTTTTGATGGTTCACATCTTATGTTTAATTTAGGAGATGCCCGAGGGAACCCCACCAACTCCTTTGAGATCTTTAAGCATTGTCTTTCATGAACACTTTATGCATCTTCCAGAAGGATGGCCTTGTGGAGTAAAGGTGCATATGCTAGTATAATCCCTTTCTTTGCTGAAACGGAGAATTGCATTACTAAAATTATGAGATTACAAGAGAATGTTATGAACGTAAGGAGCTGGTGCCAATTATATTAAAATCTAATTGCATGAAAGTAAATGTGAGATGGTCTTCAAAAAACATATATTTTGTGGAGATGATCCCATTTTTGATTTTCCAAACTTTGCTAAAGCATCCGCCAGTCCATTGCCCTCTCGAAAGGTGTGGCCAAGTTGTTGCACTTTCAGTTCATGGATAATTGACCTACAAGTGGAAATAATTTGTGAGTACTTTGGACTACTAGTTTGAAGGATTTCAAGCAATACCTGAGAGTCTGTTTCAACAATTAAAGGTTGGATGCGAAGGCTAATGGCAATGGATAACCATGATAGCGGGATAACAGTTCAACTTGGAGAGCATTTGTACATGGTATGTGTCTCGCGAATCCATAGATCCATTGTCCTGAGGCATCGCGAAAACCCCCCTGCTCCACCATGGTGAGATGTTGGATCATAGGCCCCATTAATATTTAGTTTGTAATGAGGCGGTTGTGGTTTATGCCATGAGATGGCTTCCCTAGTAGATATATGTTTTTTCTCCCAGATATTGGTCAAGTATGTCGTTTGTGTTGCGAGTGTAATAATAGGTGCGGGGTCGATTAGGTGTTTGGTATTATTGAAGAAATTATTATTACGGTTTAACTAAATTTGCCAAAAAAGGATGAGAGTTAGTATAAAGGAAGATACAACAATCTTGGTTGTTATTGGGATTGGGGTGCGTGAGGTACATAATTTGTGCATCCAATCGAAGTAATTTGATGAGGGTGTAGTTATATGGAAGTGTTTCCATAATGTGGCCGCTGGCTAGAAATGGAAAAAGATGTGTGGTATGTATTCCATAGCATTATTACATATTGGACAAGTAGCGGAATTAGTGATTTTTCTATGGTAGATGAGTGTTATTGTTGATAATTTACCATGATTTAAAAACCACAAGAAGTATTTTATTTTGGCTAAGGAAGTTAATTTCAAAATCCAGTTATGAGGAAAGTTTGTCGTCCAGTGGTGTTCTTGATGGAGGATGTAGTAGTAAGCGGAGGAAGCAATGAACTTACCATCGGAGGTACATTGCCAGTAGGGGATATCTCCTGCTTGATGGGTTGTAAATAAGAGAGTGTTATTAATGAGAGATTGAATTTGTGGGGGTAATGTAAAATAAAGAGTAGAAAGGTCCCAAGATGAATTTGTGATAATGGAAGCTAAGGACCGATTCAGTTCATGCCTAGGAATGGGACCTTGGATGAGGTGGCGTAGTGACAAACTATTTTGATCTAGTGATCACCCCAAAGACTTATGCGATTACCATTTACCACATTCCAGCTTGTGTCTGATCGACAGTATTTAGCGACCTTTGTCATACTCTTCCATATGTAAGAGGCATTTGAGTGTGTGTTCATTATGTATAGAAAATGATTTGTATGGTTATGTTGATGGTTGTATTTAGCAGAAAGTATGTTAGTCCATATAGGGTTACTAGAGTGTGAGTACCGCCATAGAAGACTTATGAGCATGGCTAGAATTTTGGGAACTAATTTTTCAATTCCCAAACCCTCTTTCAACTTAGGAGAAGTAACTATATCCCAATTGATTAAGTGGATTTTATGCTTATGAACGGATGAACCCCATAAGAAGTTGTGTTGGAGGCGATCCAGTTGGTGGATGATCTTGGATGGTAACAAATTAATTTGCATAGAGTAAATGGGAATTGAATTTAAAACTGACTTAATGAGAGTTGTTCTTCCTGCTAGTGTGAGGAATTTGGATCTCCATCCGGAGAGTTTTGAGGTGATTCAGTCAATAATGAACTGGTAGTCGGATGCTTTAGGTCGATTGAGTGTAATTGGGAAGCCTAAATATTTGCCAAAGTTGGTGGCAAGGGGAATATTTAGGGCATTGGATAAGGATTGGCTAAGGTTCGAATTTACATTAGCTGATTTATTTTTTTGATTTATTAAAATTGATACGTTGTCCTGACTTCGCGCTTAATTGGTGAAAATTTTCAATAAGCAAGGGGAATATTTAGGGCATTGGATAAGGATTGGCTAAGGTTCGAATTTACATTAGCTGATTTATTTTTTTGATTTATTAAAATTGATACGTTGTCCTGACTTCGCGCTTAATTGGTGAAAATTTTCAATAAGCAAGGGGAATATTTAGGGCATTGGATAAGGATTGGCTAAGGTTCGAATTTACATTAGCTGATTTATTTTTTTGATTTATTAAAATTGATACGTTGTCCTGACTTCGCGCTTAATTGGTGAAAATTTTCAATAATTGTGGTGGTGTAGGACCTTGTTGCGTGTGCTAACAAAATGAGGTCATCCGTGAACATTAGGTGTAAAAGAGGTTGGGCATTTTTATTTAAGAGAATTGGTGACCATCAGCAAATATGAACATTATGTTCGATTATAAGAGACAAGGATTCCATTCATATGATGAATAGGTAAGGAGATAAGGGGTATCCTTGTCTTATACCCCGTGATGATTGAAAAAAAAGGGTTGGTGTGCCATAGATGAGTATAGAAATGGAAGAGGTCGTGACACAGGACATTATGAGTTTGATTAAAGGTTGTGGAAAGTGCAAGTGTTGAAGAGAAAATCAGATGAATGACCATTCTAAGCAATCAAAAGCTTTTTCAATATCAATTTTTATCATCATGTTGCCTACTTTACCGTGTTGTCTCTGAAAGGAGTGCATAATTTCCTAAACGAGGATGGTATTATCAGCTTCCCACGACCTTTTAGGAATCTGCTTTGGGTTGGGTTGATTAGCTAAGGTAGTATGAATCTAATTTTATTTACTATATAATTTTGTAAATTGTATTGCAAAGCCCAATCAGTCTATATTGAGTAATAGACTCTGGGTGATTTGTTTTTGGTATCGGGGTGATATTAGCTTTATTTATTTTCGGTGAATAGTATATGTATGGAAAGCATGTTGACAAGTGTGAATGACCGCTTGTTAAGTTTCAGGTCATATTTTTTTAAAGAATAGAGTGTAGGCCATTCGGGCTTGGGGATTTTAAAGGTTTTAAAGAGTGTACTGTCGTAGTAATTTCTATAACGGATGATGGGAGGTTGAGTGACTGGATATCAAGGTTTGTGAGGGAATTTGAGTGAGTAGGTATGTCTTCATTTTGGCAATAGTCAGTTGGGTGGTATATAATTCTTGGTAATATTTGAGGATTGTTTGGTGTATGATTTTAGTGTCGAAAGTCCAATTGCCTACGGTATCATGAAGGGTTAGGATTCTGTTACATCTACGTCTTTGTATTATAGAGAGATGGAAAAGAGTCGTGTTTGCGTCACCCTCATTTAGCCATTGGATGCGTGATTTTAATTTCAAAATTCTTCCTCACTACGTAGCATATTGTTTAATCAGTTATGAGTTGATTTTCTAAATTGTAATGAAATGAATTTTTTGTATTTGGATGCATAGGTTGTATGACTTTTAATCGCGCAATTAAAATATATTTTTTTGTAAAAAATGTTTCCAAAATTGTATTTTTTCCGATGAATAGCTAAATCAGTAAAAAAAATTAATACCGTAGGTTAATCATGTTCATTAAGTCATGCTTGGGTTAAAATATCAGGAAATTGTGGATGTTGTAACCATATAGCTTCGAATTTGAAGCTATATGGAGGCTTAGGGTAAGGTTTGGTTAAGTTTAGAAGTAGTGGGCAGTGGTCGGAATGGGTGGGTTGGTGGGTGGGGAGGTATTTTACAGTTGAGTCTTGGTATAATTCAAGCCATTTGTTATTGGCAAAGAATTTGTCAAGGCATTCCATAATTATAGTATTAGGAGAATCTTTAGAATGATTGAATTTAGGTTTGTTAGTCCACATGAATCGTGATCCTAAGAATTCCAAGTCAATCATATTTATTTTATTTAGGCAATTATTAAAATTAAAAGACCGCTCAGTATTAATAGGTGTCCCTCCGAATTTTTTAGTTGAAGTAGAAACTTCATTAAAATCTCTACGTAATAGCCATGCACAACTATGGTTAGCATGGACAGTATGTAAATTATTCCACAAGAGTTGACGATTTGAATGATTATTTCTAGCATAAATTATTGAAAAAAATCATGCAAGGGCTTTATTTACCTGGATGGATGCATGTATCTCCTGGCTTGTAACTGCCACTGGATTAACCATTAGTTCATTTGCACGCCATAGAAGGACTATGCCACTTGATTGACCCTATACCGCCACTTGAATTAGGTCAGTGTAGTTGAACTCAGTGATGAGATCAATATGATCCTCCATTTTTGTTTCTGTCAGGCATAGAATGGACAAAGTCTTCCAGGTTAGTAGAAAATGTAGGTTTCAGCGGATTCTTGATTGTGAGCTCCCCGACACGTCCAACGCATTATCTTCATGATACCTTTAGGATGTGAGTTGCTCCCTTCCGGATCTAGTGAGAGTTCCAAGTGCATCAGTAGATGAGGTGAGTTATAAAGTGATGCAGGCAACAAATTGTCGTGTAGTGTTGGGATCATGAGCATCACATACCTCTCGTCCAAGGAGAAGGGGCCGAGATGTATATTCAATGAGGTTTTCTAAAGAGTTGGGGGATGAAAATGAGGTACTTTTTTTGATGTTTCCTAGCATGGAGATCGTCAGGAAGTCGTTCAGCATCATTGATTCCATAAAAGTCTCTGGTAGTTTGTTGTCTTCTTCTACATGTTGTGGATTTTCCTGATGTGAAGTAGGTGGTGGTAAGTTGGTGTTCGGAATGTCGATCACTTGTTGCTGTGTTGGGCTTGGTAATGGAGGGTGGGGCATATCCATTGGTTGTTGTGGAGATAACCATGGCCAATAGTTGGTCTATTGGGGTATACCCCAATAAATAGGGCGATAGAGCAATTGAGTCTGCCATTGTTGGTATTAGGTGATGATTTGCTGCAGATAATGGATGGTGATATCCTGTTGGTGGATCAGGTTCATTACTTGGTCTTGTTGTGCTTGAGTTGGAATCCCCTCTTGAAGTGAGAATTCCATTAGGTATCCAGTAGAAGGGTGACATGATTTTGTAGTAGTTGAAGGTCTAGGTATGGTTGTTGATGTATGGTCAAGGGTGTTGGTGGTGGGGCAGTAGGTTGTTGTTGCATGGTGTAGGGAACTGGTTGCATCACTACCCACTGTTGGAAGTGGGGTTATTGGTGCTGGATGAGAAGGTGTGCGGGAGGTTTGTGGTGGTAATGGTTGATGTGAACGTTGTTGGTATAACGTCTGTGCCTGTGGTGGTGATGGTGTTGCCTATGAGAGTGTGGGCGATACATTTTTGGTGGCAATGATAGTGTGAGTGTATTGGGGAGTAATTTGTGTTAGTGTAGGAGTATTGTGTTGTGGAATGGTATTTGAAGGGGTGGTTTCTATATGGGTAGTATGCATTTTAGTGGGTGGAGGTCGATTTACGCCATTATAATTGTGCTGAGAGTCATGATATGCTTCTGGGAATACCAAGGAATGAGCAGAGGAGGTTGTTTGTCTATTGAGAAGTATTTCTGTTGAAAATTATCATTAGGTATAAGAGGTGGTGTCATTGTAGTAGCTTGTGTAGGAGAGTTGAGAGTGGTAGGGAACTGTTGTGGCGTGATTGAGATGTCTACTAGCTTAGGTGGAGTAGACTTAGGACTAATTTGAATTGGTGGGATTGGGGTGATGGAGGTGTAGCAGTTGGTGTTGTTTTGTTTTGTGTAACTGTGGTAGTAGGAGAATCATGTGAGATAGTAACATGATCAGCAGCTAGGTTAGATGGTTTCGTGTTAGTATTCTGATTTTCTGGGAGTCGTTTGGAGAGTGATTTACGTATCAGTGGATGCAAGGGAGGTGGACAGTTGTTGTGATGTTTTTCGTGTAACTCCACAATGTGCATGGGTGTTGTTATTTGGGGGGGGGGGGGGGGGGGGGGAGGGGCGATGATGGTTCTTTGAGAAGGGTTGAGCTAGGGTTAATCAAGTGGGTTGTAGGAGATGTAGGGTTGGCGTGCAGAGGTTTAGTGATGATGGGTGGTGGGTCCAATGTAGGATCAAAATTTGGGAACTCAAATTTATTATGGAGAGGAATGCTATTGGTGATATTGGCGGCCTTGTGGGGTTCAGGTGGGACCTTAGGGTTTGCGACAGTGGTATTGGGAGTGGATGAGTGGTTTTGAGCTGTAGTGGTGGTTTGTGTATTTTTTGACGAAGCATTTTTATCGATTTTATTTTATTTTTTGTGTATGAGACTGTTTTCCATAGGATGGGTTGATCTTCATCACATGTGGATGTGGATGGATTATCTTGGGCTTGGGTCGAGGTAGAAGCTATTGTAGTGGTTGGGCAGTAATGTAGATTGTGACCTAACCAGCCACATTTAGTGCAAATCATTGATGAATGTTCATAGAATATGAGTTGAGTGTGTGTGCCAAGGAGAATTTCAGATGGAGTTTTTTTTACTAATGGGGCTAATATACAAGGTCTAGCACAGCGGCCTCTAGATGTGTGCATTGTGCATGTGTCAATTTTAATGAGTATACCAATAAATGCCGCTATTTTCTGGAGGATTTGTAGATCATACTATTCAGTAGGAAGTTCTTGTAGACGAATCCATACAGTGGTGTAGTTCGTGTGTGCCGAAGCTGGGTTGAATTTGGGTTCCCATTGGCGGAGAGTAAGGTATTGTAATCCTATGAAGCAAGGTCCATGGTGGGGTATCTTATTAAAATTTTCAGTGTTGGAATTTAATTAGGTAATAGTCGTACCCTAAATTTATTAAATGAAGTGTTTCGTTGAGTTGCCAAAGTGAGTTCAGTTTAACTTTAAGGTTTGTATATGACATTTTTTTTCCTAGAAGTTTGATGATGATGGTTTGATGCCAAGGATGATAGAGTCTGAGTTTATCTTCTAAGGATATAGGGATGAAGAATGGATGATGGGATGGATTAGAGTTCTCATCATCGAAGGTTTTTTTTTTTAAATCAGGTTCGAGTTAGGGGGCCGTTGTTGGTGGAGGTGGTGAAAGAGTGTCCTGAAAGCTTACCTTGGTAGTGGAATCATTAGATGAGTGTGGCATTTCTTCGTTAGGTTTGTCTGTGCTACGATTGAGCTGATCGAGTTCTTGATCAGAGAGTTCAATTTCCGAAGCTTCATTCATTGTGTGGTGGTTGTGATTGGGTATTGTGGGTGGTGTTATGGGTACTTTCTCTCTAAAAAAGTAAGTAAGTTGATTGCTAGAAGCCTGAATTATTCTATATATTTGTTTTGATTACAAGTATAAACCTTACAAAGAGCATTTCGGTTCTTGAACCAGGGAAGTTCTCTATTTTAAATTTTTGAAGCTTGTTGAGTCTTAGTGTCCTAGTTTTCTGAAATTTAAAATTATGTTTAGTGATTCTTAGGCATTTAATTCTACAAAATTAAAATAAAGACAAAAACTTGAAAAAATAGTTTTCATTACATTACCATTAGTAACGTGTCGAAAACTCAATAATGTCAAATAGTCATATTTAAGGAAAATAGTTAGCCAATTTAAATAAGAAAATTTATAAGTAAAACCTTATTCAATTTCCGATCCCTAAATATTAGGAATTTTTACATAGTTCAAATAAGAAAGAGTATAATAAATAAAATGTAATTATTATAATTACAAATTTTATCCAATGTGGACGCTATTTTTAAAGGCTAAAAATGCAACATTTCGCTAAGGATATTCGTGCTTTTAATGTAACTAGTCTTAGTGTACATGCGTTGTGCGTGTACCTAATCAATGGGTATGATTTTTGTTTTTAAATTATATAAATTATTAAAAATATATTTGAGTTGTAAAAAAAAGATTAAATCTCTTATAAAATGATCGATATTAAACTAACTTCACAGATGAAGAAATCATGCATAAAAATCTTCAAATGTCTTATTGAATTATTCACATATTAATAAATTTCATTAAAACGACATAAATGTCTCTTTTTCAATTAATTGACTTGCATCGGATTTATAACAAGCATTTTCATTGGTATCCTCTTAATTGAAGAGTTAATATTGATTAATTAAATCCTTATCTCTCAATCAACCTAGTTAAGAAGCTAGTAGATCGGTAGCCTTAGCCTAAGTTACTTACTCCTGCATTATTATGTAAATCAAACTTTATTTTTTCCACGAGAAAACATTGGAATTGAATTGAAATTAGAAGTCTATATAAATTTATTCAAATAATTATCTGTGTTATTTTGTAAGTGGAATTAGTATTTAGTTGATATGCCATCCTTCTATAATTTGATAGCTTTTTCATTTTAGCCAAACAATGTGCAACTCTTTGATAAGATAATTAGAGAGATTAATTATTAAAAGTTGGATCATAAATCAGTTAATGTTATGTCAATATGCTAATAAAAAACTTATAAGAACATTTTTGTTCTCAGCTCTATGTGAGTAAAGCAGGCACATGCAAGAGGAACCACCTCTTCTTGCAAGTGTTCTGAAAGACCGTTTATCGAAAGAATAAAAAATAAAAAATATTTAATTGATTTTAAAGTTTAAAATATTAAAAAATGATTAAGTACAATTATGTCAAAAGTGAAATCTACTTTTTAAGGGTAAAAAAGAAGGCCAATACATCGTGTTGTAATTTGATACTTCTAATATTAAAATAAAATAAGGATTCGTTACTTCAGTTAATATCATATTATATCTTTTTTTTATCAATTTCAATGGTTTTTTCTTAAGAGGATATTTATATATTACTAGCAGAAAATATATTACACAGAAATGTCACTGCTGAAGTATTGTAGGACTCCTGCGTAACAATATTTTTGTAGTATTGTATCCATATCACAATCCACAAAAATCATAACAATATCAGTTCCTAGGATATCTGCCCAAAAGATATCATTGGCAAACATCAGAGGAACTTGCATTAGGCTGGATCTGCCCATAAAAAGTGACTTCACTGCTTCCTTTGCTAATGCATCTGCCACCCTATTCTGCTCCATGTAAGTGTGCTTCACCATGACCCTGTCCATCCTGCGTATTAATGACCTGCATTTACAAATTATAGGATCATATGTTAGGTTACCTGTGATTAGCATTTGTATGATTTCGGCCGAGTGGGTGTTGATGTCCAACGGGACCCAATTGTTTTGCTCGGCAAGTTGCACTCCTTTTAGGAGAGCCTTCAAGTCAACCAAAGTGTTTGTTGTGTGTGGAATATTTTTTATAAACCCCATTATCCAATCCCATTATGATTCCTGAAAACTCCACCTACTCCTCCTATGTCTGGGTTGCCCTTAGCTGCTCCATCCGTATTCAGCTTATAAATGCCTCTTCTGGGTGACTCCCATCTGATAGTGATTTGGTGAGTTATTTTGGTGGAGGCGTTTTGTGTCAACTCAAAGTATTCAGTAGCTTTAAAGATGGTGTTGGCAGTGTTGATTTTATCTTTTTTACTATTGAAAAGATTGTGGTTCCTGCATAGCCAGATATTCTAGAAACAGAAAAGGAGGACGTTTTCCCAAAGAATGTGACCATTGAAGGATTTTTTTTTTCTTAAGTGTATTCCAAGTGGATGGTCATTGTTGTGCTGAAAAAATGGAGTTCTGTTGTCTGATCTCAATGGATATTTTTGACAATAATTCATGCCAGAACTGGACTACATTTATACAGTCGAAGAAGATGTGATCAATTGTTCTTTGCAATTGTGACAAAAAGAACATTGTAGTTTACAATTGACCCCAATTATGTGGAGGTAGCCTCCTGTACCAATTTCAATGTTAAAAAACTTAAGTAATGTTTGTAAAAGTAAATTCATTTTTTATCTATGAACAAACTCGTAACTTGTCCTTGAGCATAATATTATTATTGCTAATATGAAACTATCTAAACAAAAGGAAAATAGAAATTGTGCACTCTAATAATTATTGGTGTACTAAAATAGAAATAATCCTAAGAAAATTTTCCATTGTCTAGCTAGTTAACCGATAAAGGAATGCCAAAGTAAATACCATTAGGATTTTTTAGTTCTTACATAAGTCCAATAAGGGAGATTCAGTAGGAGATTTTTTTAGTTGATTTCAAAGTCTTAAATATTAGAAAAATATTTTAAATTATAGTTTAAATGTGGAATAATTTAATAAGTAATATTTTAATAGATTTCAAAGTCCTAAATATTAGGAATGTAAATTAAATTACAGTTTTTGTCCATGTAAAATCGACTTTTAAAGGGTAAAAAAAGCGAACGACATTTTATTAAGGGCCTTCGTACTTTTAATATAGTATAGATAGATCGATAGATAATGGTAAAAATCATTTACACCCTCCAACTCTGTGCTAAAAATCAAAGTCCCCCCTTAACTTTGAACAATAGCTATTCTCCCCTTCTTATCCTATGCAATATCAATTATTCCCTTGATATATTTAATCCTCCATCTATATAATACATTTTTATATTATATAGAATAATATTTATTTTTTAAGCTATACATTTTACCTATAGTTTAATAATTTTCTATCTTACTATTGATTTTTACTTAAGTTCATTAACATTATAAGTAAAATATTCTTTTAATAATTTAATTACAAAACCTAACACTATTTTTTATGAGTTTTATTTAAATATTAATGTATTTGAGTGTGTGCATACGCATATTTTTAAGTTTCGCTCTCTTATTCTCTTTATATATATAGATAGAAAATTATAACGAATTTAAAAAAGTAAAAAGAAAAAAAGAAAGAAGAGACGGGTTGATACGTAAGGGTAAAATAGGTTTTTAAAAAGTCAAATGGATATAAAAGGGGGAAAATGACTATTGTTCAGTGGGGGGGTGATTACTTTTAAAGTAAAATTGAGGGGTGTAAATGATTTTCACCCGATAAATAGATATAATAATATATATAATATAATACAATATAATATAGAAGATTATTAGTATATTTTAACAAATGATATATGTAGCAGGTCAATTAATGTTTTTAACAGGTTACCAATGAATTAGAGGTAATTAGCATATATGTACTATTGCACGTAAATGCATAGAATTTAAAGTAGAGTGCTATTCCAATTAACCAGCAAAAATTCCGTTGCTTACTTCTTTTTCAAAGGGACCTCATTAATGTATGATTCTGAATTGTGATACTTCTCCAATTCTCCTAAAACCCAAATAAATTCTTCCTCTTCGGCCACAACACCAATAGAATATCCAGTAAATCAATGGCTCCACGCAGTAGCCAAGAAATCGTGCATAAGAAACAAAGGGTTGTCGACAATATTGATAGGAATATCAGCGACTTACCAGACTCCATTTTGTGTCACATTCTCTCTTTTCTTCCAAGTCATTCTGCTGTGAGGACAAGTTTAGTATCAAAAAGATGGAAAAATCTATGGATCCATGTTGACACTGTGAACTTGGACTGCTTTAACAAGAAGTGGGGAAAACGCAGTTTTGTCCGATTTGTTAACATGGTTTTGATGTACCATAAAGTGTTGAAAAAATTCTCTCTTGTTTGGACTAAAATATGTGACAAGGAAGACATTCACCCATGGCTTTATTGGGCTACTGCCGCTGTTGGAGTTCAACATCTTATTTTGCAAAACTGTAAGAATGACCGAATGATATTGCCTACTTGTGTCTTCTCCTGCAAAGCCCTAGAGGTTCTTGAATTGCGTGGCCAAATACTTATCAATTGTCCAGAATATATTTGTCTTCCAAAATTAAAAACTCTTAGTCTGATTAATGTTCGTTACGGAGGCGGTGAAGGTGATGTTATTAAGCTCATACCTAGTTGTCCCATGTTGCAATCTCTTTATGTTGAAAGAGATGAGTATGATAATGTAACTAAGTTTGTTATAACTTCTCCTGTTTTGAAAAAGCTTAAAGTTACTATTTATGATGATGGATCCTTTGACAATAGAAGTGATAAGGAAAAAAATGACTTGTGTTTAGAGATAAATACTCCTAATTTGATGGATGATGTTTCCGAGACATATTCTATGGTGGATGTATCCTCCTTAGTTCGAGCAAATGTCAATCTTAAAATTCCAATGCGACTCTCAGATAAAAAGAAATATCAGAGAGTCTACTCTTTTGCCAGATTGATGCAAGCACTTGACAAAGTTGAGGATTTATATATTGCAGTTCCAAGTATTGCGGTACGCCACCAAAAAAATACTCTCTTTATTTTTACTAAGCATTATCATGAAATGGAATTTGAATTCTGATGCTAACATTCTCTTTATTCAGTTCCTATTTGTAGTCATGTTTTAATGTTGTTATTCTCTGATTATTTGTTTTTTACTTGTTTGATTTTGTTATTTGTGCATAATGATCTGTCTATATCTCTGATGTGCTACCATTATTCAATATCTATTCCGTTAATATAAATCTTTTGTATAAGTTAACGTATATAGAGCAGTAACATAGAATTTCTATCAGTGGGTTATTGCTCTGATAACATGTTCTGGAATATTAAAACTTAAATACAAGAGAATAGGTTTTAATACAAGAGAATATATAGTAATACAACTATATTAGCGTATCCTCTAATAAGTACCATTTTTATTTTGGTAAGGGGTTGACTCGTTCTTGATGCCATTCTCATACACCTTTATCTTTAACAGATCAAAATAAGAGGTAATTATGACATATTGACATTTGTATAGAGAGATGTAGTACATTGTTGATTGGATGGTGATATTATGTTGAAAATGAGGTTTGCAGGTTTCGTAAATAGAATTGCAAATTACATCTTCTAACTGCTAAATGTGTGACTTGTTCCTCTACATCACTGCTAAAGATTATATGAAATACTTGTAGCACTAGTTTTACACAAAGTTGACAGTATATGCATAAGGATAAGTGAGCAACTTATTGAATATTTTGGGAGGTGTGATTAAGATATAGGAGACAATGTTATTAAAAGCAATGCTTTCTCTTAAAGCAATGTGAAGCAAGGAGTTATTTACTCTATGGATGAAGTCATATGGTTCAGAGAAATGTGCGCCTCAAATAATGACGGACCAAATGAAAGAAAATAAAAGGTTGCGGAGGATTTGGATTAATATAATATTATCAAATACACATTTGAGGTGCACTTAAGCCTTGAAGCTCAAAAAAACTCAGTGAGAGCGTTTCACCTCGCTTAAGTTGTTATTCATGCATTCTATCTTGAATAAAGCAGTACTAAACAGTAAATATAATCGAATAAGAGAAATATTAGAAGTCCAAGGAAAAGTGATAGCCAAGAAAGTGGCGTTTATGAGGCTAATAGAGAGTATCAACGTGGAAGAGAAGAGGACAGATTTGGAGCACTATAAGAAGGCAAAGCAAGAGGCGAAGTTAGCAGTCACGACAGCTAAGACTGCAGCCTTTGAGCGTCTGTATGAGGAACTTGGGGGTAGAGACGGTGACAAGAAACTGTTTAGGTTAGCCAAGGCGAAGAAGAAGGAGGCTCGGGACCTGGACCAAGTGAGGTTCATCAAAGACGAGGAAGGGAAGGTTTTGGTAGAAGAGGCGTGTATTAGGCACAAGTGGTAGACATACTTCCATAGACTCCTGAACGAGGGTGAGGACATGAGCATTGTGCTCGGGGAGTTGGAGAAACTCAAAAAGCTAGCGAGATTTCAGGTTTTGTTGGTGTATTAAGATTGAGGAAGTAGAGGAGGCTATGCGGAAGATGAGTAGGGGCAGGGCGGCCGGACAAGACGAGATTTCAGTTAAATTTTGGAAGGACACAGGCTGGGCAGGCTTGGAGTGGCTTACAAGACTGTTTAATGTCATTTTTAAGAAAAAAACGGATGTCGGAAGAATGGAGGTGGAGTTTGATGGTCCCGTTGTACAAGAACAAGGTGATGTCCAGAACTGCACCAACTATAGGGGTATCAAGCTGCTGAGTCACACCATGAAAATTTGGGAGAGTCAATTCGTATTCATGTCGGGGAGGTCGACTATAGAAACCATCCATCTTGTGAGGAGGTTGATGGCGCAGTATAGGGAGAGGAAGCAAGACTTACATATAGTGTCCATTGACTTAGAAAAAGCCTACGACAAAGTTCCTAGGGAGGTTCTATGGAGATGTTTGGAGGTTAGCGGCATTTCGGTAGCGTGATTACGGTGATTAAGGACATGTACGATGGAGCTAAGACTCGAGTTAGGACTGTGACTGTGGGAGGGGACTCATATTGTTTTCCAGTGATGATGGGGTTACATCAGGGATCATCTCTGAGCCCATTTTTGTTTGCCCCGGCGATGGATGTGCTGACGCGACACGTCCAGGGGGAAGTGTCATGGGGTATGTTATTTGCAGATGATATAGTGCTTATTGACGAGACGCACAATGAGGTTAATACTAAGCTTGAGGTGTGGCGTCAAACCTTGGAGTCTAAAGGTTTCAAGTTGAGCAGGACAAAAATAAAATACTCGGAGTGTAAGTTCAGTGTTGGGACGCATGAAGAAGAAGTGGGCGTAAAGCTTGATATGGAGGCTCGCAATGTTGTTTTGTGTGACAGGAATGTGCCACCCATACTTAAGGGCAAGTTCTACAAAACATTAGTTAGACCGACTATGTTGTATGGAACCTAGTATTGGCCAGTCAAGAAGTCTCATGCATAGAAGATGAAAGTAGTATTAATGAGGATGTTGCGTTGGATATGTGGACATACCAGAACAGATAAGATCATGAATGAATATATTAGGGAAAAGTGGATGTGGCTCCTGTGGAAGAGAAGTTGCGCGAATCGAGGCTGAGATTATTTGGTCATGTGAAGAAGAGAGAGGTTGATGCCCCAGTCAGGAGGTGCGAGAGTTTGCCTGTGGCGAGTCAGAGGAAAGGTAGAGGGAGCCCAAGAAGAACTAGGGTGAGGTNGTATTTCTTCCATGTTTAGCATATTATGAGATTGTCTTTACTTGGTAATTTATTCTTGATTGAGGGAGCCCAAGAAGAACTAGGGTGAGGAGATTAGGCAGGACATTGCTCTACTCCAGTTCACCGAGGACATGACCTTCGATAGAAAGGTATGGAGGTCGAAACTTAGGGTGGTGGGTTGATAGATAGTCTAGAGTTCGCCTTGTCTTACCACTAGTAGTAGTACTAGTACTATTCGGGTACTTTCCTATTCCTAGTCGCTTGTTTCTATACGGTGTGTCTATATTAGCAGTATTATTCTTGTAGTATTGTATCCAGGGATCTCTGTCATTACTCGTTGTATTATTTGCTTCTACTGTCTGATTACCTTGTGTTTGCTATGTTTCTCTATTGCTCCATTTTTTTTACGTTCTTGAGCCGAGGGTCTTTTGGAAACATCATCTCTACCTTCATAGCTAGGGGTAAAATCTGCGTACACGCTGGCCTCCCTAGATCCTACATGTGGAATTCCACTGGGCTGTTATTGTAGTTGTATTAGATGTTAATGAAAACTCTATGAAGGAGTTTGCTACTTTTTTCTTGTATTGCAAGTATATGTTTATTCTTTCTTCATTGTGGCCCTTTTTGTTTTTTTACTAAAGCTCAAACGTTAACGGTGTTTTGCTCTTAAAGCCCCAATAGACCTGGAGTGCTTCTTAATTAAATCTTTTCAGCTTACACACAATGGATTAATATTGATATTATTGTATATGGTGAATATTGAAATTTGTTATCTAATTTTGAAGTTGATCACACTAACAATTCATCATGTATGTTTGTTTTTCATTTTTTTGTTTGTTTTATATATGGATGTGTAAATTTTTGTTTTATTGCTGTCAGGATAACATCATTAATTGGAGCGAAGCTTGTCATGTGCCTCGATGCGTCTATTCATGTCTCAAAGCCATTTCAATTGACGTATTTCGGGGTCGGCAAGATGAGCTTTCTGTGCTTTGCTATATTCTTGAGAATGCTAAAGTTTTGCAAATTGTGAAATTGCATTCTTCTTCTAATAAGACTCACACAAAGTTCCAAGTCCTACAAAAAGTAGCTGGATTGCCAAGGAAGTCTCAAGCTTGTCGAATTCAATATCTCTAACACTTGTGTAAGCAACCCCGTATTCTATTTATTAGATTTTCATGATCGATATAACACAAGTCTAGTTTTCGTGACTATTTGCTTTCTTGAGAGATGTAAGTCGGAATCAACAATTTGCAGTTATTTTTTGTTTCTCGCTGCTATTTGGTACCCTACGGGAATTATGAGATTTAAGGAGTGGCTTTTTTCAATGGATATGGTTGAGATTCATAGAAAACATATATATGAGTCAATATACATAATTTTAGGAAGATTGGGGATGATTTGGTATTAAAATTCGTAGTTAAAATCGAGTTCAAAAAATTCTTCTGCGACACATGTATCAAATATGTATCTCACACGCAGGTGTATACATGGATATACATACGCATTTGATACAAATATGATACACAATGTGATACACCTATCATTCTATTCTAATAACACTCACTCAAGAGAAAGCAAAATTTGACCCTTTTTTTTTTACTACAAATAGCTAAATGGCTAATATTGATAATATTTTATGAATTGCCCAACTTTATAATAAGCTACTTATAAATGGACATAGCTAATATTTTCCCTCAAGTATTAAGGGCCTGTCTTACTTTTCTATCACAAAATCTTAATTACTAGTTGGCAATAGTAAGGTTACCTCCGTACATGTTTTACTTGCTTGTCATAATAAATCTTCCATTTGATGCTTTTCCAAGTTATAAATCCATTAATCTCAACCTAATCATAAAATGACATAATGAAGCCCCAACATATTTAGTTATGAGCTTATGGTAGTATCTAAACTGTTCGATTATGTTCAATAAAAAGAGCTCGTACTTTTACTGCATCAGTAAAGCTAAAGAGACAATGGAAGTGGTTAAAAATACAAATAGCAAATTGACTAAAAAACAGTAATAAATTTTTCTGTTAAAAAAGAAAATGAAATAAAGAAAATTCCATTGCATTGTACTCCTTTACTTCCAGCGTTCATAATTAGGAGAGAACATGCACAACTATCTTTATTTCGAACATGATGACTTTCCCTGCATAATGCTATTGCTTCAAGTTTGCAGAGACCCTTCTACCTAAGCTCCAACCTAAACCTTCATCCTGTGATCATTTTCACAAATCAATACTAGCACTGACAATGTACGATTACGGTTACGATTCTGAGCTTTGGAAGCCATTGGCTCAATCAGCAACCCTAACAATTTTATGCCAACCCTGTTGTTTCCTTGCTACTAGCGTATTCAATCCTTCCAGCTCTTCCAGCAATTCTAAGGCCAACTACCGTAGAAATATTTGACAATGATATTCATTCGCCAACTAAAACCAATTTGAAACACTGAAGTCCCTTAGCTTCCTAAGGTGTCTTTCCATGTCTTGCCTTGACTTCTTCCACTCCTCTTTCTCTATCACAGTGGTTGGATCATCTCTTTCCTCCTAAAAACAACATCATGCTCGCTCATCAAAGATGGAAAGACAGCCACAATAAACAAAGATAAGTAAGAATTTGAGTTCATGATACTCACTGATGGTATAATTTTGAACGAGTTCCCATTATCACGGATGACAAGTAAATCATTCTTCCTGTCCCTGTTTCTTCCTCCAGGAACTGTCACCTATTTTTTTTTTTTTAAATAACTTTTAAAACTAACAATAAAGAGAGCAACCAAAGGGTATAAATATTTGGGAAAGGCAAAACTTGTATGCTAGTCAAACCACAGGACCTCATGTCTTCATACTATATCCAAATGTTTCAATAGATAAGACAAGTTCAAATTCAGACAACCGTGTTTATAGCTGGCGTACTCGTTAACATAGACATCCCCACACAATTGGTGTTGATTAACACAGATGTCCGTTAGATTCTACATCCAAATGGATAGGATAGATTCAAGTTCAAATGTTCCACTCTTATAGCTGGTCTACTACTTGGTATAGATACACCGCCCTACGGGGTGTTGATTAATATTGTTTGAGTCCCACATCGATTGTGGATGGGTCTTTGGCTCCTTATATGGTCTTGGGCAAAGAAAGATCTTTAATGCAAATCAGAATTAGCAGTTGGAGTAAGGTAACAGTTTTATGTCCAACCATCGAGCAAACAAAAGCAGGAAGTGTGGAGTCCATTAGAAATATTACGTAACTGTTGTTCAGTAAGGCATTCTTTCCCACCTGACTGTTCTACTGAAATCTTGAGGTGTTCTAAAGAAGCAGTACCGAGAAAGAAGATCAACATTCTCTAGTTCATCTGAGAATCTGTCCATGCTTGTCGGTGCAAGGAAAGCAGCTCCAACTGAAGACATTACATCTTTTGGAAGCAGCTCTGACGGAGGAAAATTCTAAATCTGGAGCTCCTCCTAAAGTGCTCTATCGCACTCTGAAGACCATGCTTAGGCATCTAAGTTGTAGTCCAACCAGTTAATTAATCTTTTTGGACTGCTATGCATTTTTCTACAAATATACATTTAGAGCAACTGAACCCCCCCACCCACCCCCCCCACCCCCCGATTCAAAAAATGAAATCCTGTTTTATGTGGAAATGGTTCTTTTTGGGAGTCGTAATCAATTCTTGCTCTATCTGAAATTTAAAAAAAAAAAACTCGTATATGTTTTTGGGGAGTAATTATCTATTTATTCCTGCTCTATTGCTAACAAAATAATTAACCCTGATCTGTGCAAGACAGTCAATAAAATGAAAAAGCTATGTCCACAAAATAAAAGATAAGCACTTTATCAGGTAAGCTACTTGATGCATCATAAATTAGGAAATCTAGAAGAAAGAGCATTAGAACAAAGTTGTCACAATCCCTTACCACTACTTTGGCTCTTGTGATTGATTTGGTTTTTGAATCAATAACGTATATTTCTTCAAAATCAAGAGCAAATTCTGGATCACCAGCCCTGCGATTTCTATAGTGTTTTGTTAAGAATACCTGCAATAGAGACACGCCGATCATACAACCCATAGAATGTAGGAGGAAGTGTTCTTACCCTCCCATTCATACCAGTCAAGATGAATTTCTTTGGATCAAGTACTTGAATGTCATAGACTCATAAAAAAAGTCCTTGATTGTCATAGTTGTGTGATATAACCATCAAAATTTTGATGATTCTTTTTCAGGATACATGGATGGAGTACAATAGGTCAGAATATAAGGCTTAAACAACAGAAATTCTCAAAATAATCACCAAAGATGGGAAAGACAAGCTTAATATCTTTAGCAAAATAAACTGCATAGACAGCATATGACAGAAAACATGTTCTAATCGGTTGAAATAGAAGACATCCATACCTTCGAAACTTCCCTTTCTGATTTATACATAGGATCTCTAGGTGCATCAATGGGAGGCTCTGTCACGTTGTAGCAGCCATAATCACTCATTGCACACCTAATATACTACATGATAAAACAAGTTCTTGATCGATAAGTTACGCAAAAACTATATCTACTGTAAGCTGAATCATAAGTATTTAAATGTAAGTCATATCGCATCCATAATCTTATACTTTATTAACACGATACCTTCTGAGGCATTGGTGCAAGAACTCTGGGAATGGCATATATATCGGTATCTGGTGGCGTAACATACATCTGCATACCAAATACAAATGATACTTCATCAGCTAGCATATTGTTCAAATGGTCCAGCATTAAATATGGGGGAATGGAAAGAAAAACAAGGTGCAGACAGCAGGATCGGGAAGAGGGAATAAAAATAAGAGAAAGAAAACAATCTAGTGCAATTTGAAATCAAAAGTAATGCAAGAACTAAAATTCAAATTTCAGTATCTGAGTTCCCCTAGACCACAAACATTGTTATAATTTCATTTGCTTTGACCTACCCATATTCAACATACACATGGGTGTGGGAGTATGAGGTGCAATCCTTCAAAATACTCCATAAAACTTGCTCAAATTGAACAATGCTTACAGGATATTCTGTTGACATACAAAATACAAACCCATATTTGAGCTCATGTAACACGGTAAGACAAACCCCTATTTTTCTTTATATACATCTGTGGTGTGCAGGCAAGCTTGTGCATCTTGACTAATCCATCGTCCATCCGTCCAGCCCACAAGCACAGGTTACCAAGGTAATCCTGCCCATCAAGGTTGGAGCAGATGGTCACCAAGTATCATAGCTAAGATTTTATATTTTTTTAGTTGACGATAGCGTCCCGACCGATACCTGCTACCTCCCATTGGCAGAGGTATCGCGTACTTATGCCCACCAATACTTAGGCAGATGAGAAAAAAACACCTAGTGTTTTGAACTTGAGAACTCATAACCCTGATAACCATTTTTGTCAGTCAAAATTCAGTAACAACAACGATTTTTCACTTTCCACTCCTTATATGAATACACATTTACGGCTATAGCACTAGGCACAGTAGTTAAAATAATGCACTTGTCAACATACAATGCGCAAAATATAGCAACATACTAATGCTCAACACTAGATAAATGCACGCAAAAGAAACAAGAGGGCTGCAGATTAATAACCTCACGAAAATCATAAACATCATTATCAGGGTCAGGAGGTTTACGAATGAAGAAATCACAATCAAGGAGGCTAATTTTATGAAACTCATCCTCATTAATTCTATAATCCACGATTTTCTCGGAGTCCCATCCTTGAGTAAACACAAAGCTACTGCTATGAACCATCGCAATGTCATCACCAGTAGCAGCAACAGCTAAAGAAGCACCTCCTAAGAGGGTATCATAGTCAACATCAAAGTCTTTTTTATTGTCTGCTTCTTCCACTTCATCCTCGTCCATGTCGTAATCATCTGGTCCTCCCCCGTCTGCATCCCCGTCGTCGGCGAATACCCTGAAATCCCGCCTCCGTCTTGTGGTTAAACTTTGTTTAACAGAATTAGGGTTGTTGGAAATTGGCTTAGCAAACGAAATGGTGAAAAGGGCTTGTGAAGAAGGTGTAGTGGAGAAGGTTGAAAGGTTTGGCGGAAGCGGGAAGAAGAGCTGAGCACCGCTCATAGTTGTTCAGTTCGGAGGGAGTGGAAGTGTGGGGAGTGGATTAGATTTGTACTTTTCAACGCTCATATGTTTGTTGGATTTGACACTTAGCCCCCTTCAGATTTTTCAGAAGTGGAAACCAGATTGAAAAGGTAGGAATTAAACCCCTGCGATTTCAAATACTTAGCAGATTGAGACCAGTTCTATTTTTTCTTATTCTAGCGATTGATTGGTTAATTTGAAGTGCCCAACCACCATTTTTCTTTCTTTCGAAATACCTAGTCAAAAGTAGAGAATAGAAGTTTGATTAAGGGCATAATAGTTATTTTAAATATATTAGTGTATTGTTTACTTGAATACTTGGCTTAAAAGTTTGGTTATGGGTTCTTAATAACATTAAAAATCAAAACTAACGTGGCCATAAGCTTTTAAATTTTTTACGTGGACCCCACTTTCCATTCAACCTTCACTATCTTCGTTAAATACATTACTTGATTGTTATTATTATTTTTTGAATTAGTACTTTCAACTAGAAAAATTATCTTTTTGATAATTTTATAATTCAAATGTTCACCTGATTAAAAATACTAAGGTCACATACATTTATATATGACAATTCTATTTATCTCCTTAAGAAATATTATTTTATTTATTAACTATTTCAGGTAAAAAAAGATTTCATTAAAAAAGAATTAGTGATAATGTATGTGATTCACATTCAAATATTATTATATCATTATCAATTGATATCATTTTATACAAAGTTCTTATTAAAATTGCAATTTCAATTGAAATACTTTATAAAATTCGGAAAAAAAATATTTAAGAATAAAATATAGTTTCAAGTCCCTTTTTTTATTATAGAATATTAAATTTTCTATTATATAGAAGAGAGAAGAGGAGGTAGACCAACGGCATAATGGTCATTTTAAATATATTAGTGTATTATTTACTTGTATATTTGGCTCAAAAGTTTGGTTGTAAGTTCTTAATAACATGAAAAGCCAAAACTAACGTGTTCATAAGCTATTAAATTCTTTAGGTGGACCCCATTTTCCATTCAACCTTCACTATCTTCATTAAATACATTACTTGATTGCTATTATTATTTTTTTCAATTAGTACTTTCAGCTAGAAAAATTATCTTTTTGATAATTTTATAATTCAAATGTTCACCTGATTAAAAATACTAAGGTCACATATATTTATATATGACAATTGTATTATCTCTTTAAGAAACATTATTTTATTTATTTTATTTATTAACTATTCCAGATAAAAAAGATTTCATTAAAAAGGAATTGGTGATAATGTATGTGATTTACATTCAAATGTTATTATATCATTATCAATTGATATCATTTTATACAAAGTTCTCATTAAATTGCAATTTCAATTGAAATACTTTATAAAATTCGGGAAAAAAATATTTAAGAATAAAATATAGTATCAAGTTCCCTTTTTATTATAGAATATTAAAAATTTGTTCAAATTGTATAATAAGTATCCCGTCTCTAAAATATGAGTTGAGAATATCTGAAGTAAAAATTAAGACAATTAATTTGTGGAATTGTTTCTCTTAAAAATTATTATATATTAGGAAGTATGAGAAGTATCGTCATACATGATTATATTTTCTCCTATATTATCGAAGTTAGTTAAGTACATACTCTATTCAATAAGAATTTAACATTATATAAATTTCAAAATACATAAATATACAATTAATTATTTTTTTAAAAACTCAACAAATACTACTATTGTGATAAAAATTGCATTACCCCAAATAGTATCTCAATCATATCAAATAAAACTAGAAAAAAGTGCAATATTTTATTTAAGATCAATTTGATTAGTATTTAGAGTGATCGAGAGATTAATTTCATTTTAATATTATGTCATTCAACTAGAACAAAATAAAACATTTCTTGTTAAAATTTTTAATAATTAAAAATTTCAATCATTTCAAAGGACCGAAAAATACTTTTTCATCAACTATTTGAGAATAATATTAATATATTTTATTATTCAAATTTTGATTAGTATAAAAAGAAAAAAATAATACATTAACACAACTAAAAATACTAAAAGAATAAAATTATATATCATTCTATTTAAACAATGAAAAAAATACATGACGACTTATTTTTCAACTTACTTTTTAATTATTATTTTATAGTAATTAATTTAAGGCTTAGTGGTACAAAAAAAATTAAAATAAAAAGGTAGACCCTAATGTAGAAATAATTTAAATTCTACTTGAAATATTATCTAATCATTGTCTAATAAAGTATTAAACTTCGACAAGTATTTCAAAGTGATTGGTAAAGTAATACAATTTCAAAAATATTAAAATGCACATAATGCAAAAGATAAATAAGAACACATGTAATTGTGGTTACAACAACAACATACCTAGTAGAATCCCACTAGTGGGGTCTGGGGAGAGTAGAGTGTACGCAGACCTTACCCCTACCCCGAAAAGGGTAGAGAGGCTGTTTCCAGGAGACTCTCGGCTCAACAAGAGAGATGATCGGCTCTCACCCACACTACTATTAAAGTAGGAAGATGAGGGTCGGTGCAGCTTTTACCCGAAAGGTCGGGATCGATTCCTCAGAGAGTTATGATTTGGAGTCAAGTTTCTACGTAATCTAATAGTGTTTCGTGTCCTTGACTACACTTCTCATAATTTTTGGGTTTTATATTATAACTATGATTTAGGCTACTATAATTGTAATTAAGCTAACTATTGTCTTTTTGGGTTATTTACTAATTAGATAAAGGCACTAGGGTTATGACTTTTACCTAGGCGGGTAATCAGCGGGTTCTAATTTCTAAAGCAAAGATGGTATTCGGGGAATTATGATATAACCAATGCCCAACGTTACCCACTCTATACCTCTCGATAGTTTGAGTGGTATTGCCCTAATTGCCTTTCTCAAGGTCAATTGGGTATCACATTTGCACAAGCAATTTAGGCTCAACTAGGGTTTTACTCTCTCGAGGTTTAACCCGTTAATTGGGACTATCAATTCTCATGATTTCATCCCGGTTCCTTATTGGGTTGATTTTCTAGACTCAAGTCTTCTTTCTCAAGAAGTACCCAAGTCAATTGAACACCAATTAGTGTTTGCAATCACTAATCTTAATAATAAAACCACAAATCAACCCAAATATCCATCACCATAAATATCTAAGACCTAATTTAGAGAACCCATTAATTACCCACACTAGGGTTGAGCCAAAATCCTAGCAAATGGGTTTAGCTACTCATAATCAATGAAGAAATCAAATAAATAGATGAAGCAAAACCCATGCAACTGAATTATAAAATAAAACTGAAGGATTTAATGTTGAAATCTAGCTAAAATTACAAAAACTTGATGTAGAAAAACGCCCACGAGCTCCCAACAATATCTGATACAAAGCTTAACCTAAAAAAATAACAAAAGAAGCTATTTATACTCAGCCAAAATTCCGGACAAAAATGCCCCTGCGGGGTCACCGCGGACTGCGGCCGCGGTGAGGCTTTTTGGTCTCACAAATTATGTCTCTGAACTTGGACACCGCGGTCCGCATAAATTGGACCGCGGTCCGTGTTGGTCTTGGCCTTAAAAAGCAGGTTCTCTGAATCTCCTCACCGCGGTCCGCGTAGAATGGACCGCGGCCGCGAAAGAATTTTCCTTGGAAACAACTCTCTAAACCTCACCATCGCGAACCAAATAAAGTGAACCGCGATCCGCGGTGGTTACTTTGACTTTGACTTTTGGTTGTTCTTGGTACTTGTGCAAGTTTCACTCCTTTTTTAGCAGGGCTTTGACTACTTGTCATCTTTTTTGGCTAAACCATGCATCAAGCACAACATGTAAGACTTTGGGACTATTTCGTGTACAATTGCATCAGAAACTTAAGCAAGATAGAGTGTAAAATAAGGTAAAATTTCTAGTTATCAATTCCCCCAAACTTAAGCTTTTGTTTGTCCTCAAGCAAACAAAATAAGCCCCACCCCTTTTTGAGTGATTCCAAAAAAATTCAGTTGTCCTAAGGTAACCTCTTCTAGCATCAATTGGGACTAACACTTGCCCTTAATACAAATGAGTCATTAACAATATTTGACCCTTTTAAAACCATGGATTTAAGTTCGACACAAGAGCATCAAGAGTTGACTCGACTCATCGACGAAACTCTTACTATTACTTTGGTCATTGTGGAACCCAAACTCATACTCCTCAACTCTCCCTAAGCAAACCTCACTTTAAGATTGTAATACTCAGAACAAGGATAATGGGAGTTCACTCATCTCTCTCAAAGAAAAGACTCAAGTTCGGCTCAAAGTACCATAGGCTTGCCCCTTATATGAGTCACCACTAATGTAAACTTCATTCAACTCAATATCATATAGGACTTTTGTGGGTAAAAGATGAAGGCTTTTGGTTAAAGGTAGGAAATATTTGGTCAAAGTGAGTTCTATCTTCCCTTAAGCACTTCATTTATTTCACATTCTCTTGACTTCTTGATTCATTTAACTCTTTCTGAGGGGTTAGAGAGACACACTGTCACTCCTTCTTGTTCATTTCAATCATTTTTATCCTTTCCAAGCATTCCACACCTTTAATCTCTTTTCTTTTCATTGATTCCCTTTTTATTTCTTCTAACTTGTTCATTCTTTTTGGCTTTTTGATTTTTTTTGTTTTCTTTCTCTTTCATTGCTTTTCCTTTTCTTCCTTCTTGTACCTTCCTTTTCACTTTGTTGCATTCCTCGTCTCTCCCCCAAACTTACATTTTTTCTTTGTGCTAAGGGAAGAAGGGGTGCCAAGATAGGGTTAAAATTGGTAAAGGCTTGTATCATTGTTTTTTAAAGAAAAAGGTCTAAGGCTCAAAAGGGTTGACTAGGGAAATTTTCATTGGGAGGCTAATGGAGATGTTCAAGTCACTATTCGGATCAAGGAGAGCCTATAATCACCTCTTAAGTCAAACTTAACTTATGATTTCTCCTAGACAGACATTCAGGGCAAGTTCTAGACTAATGTCATATGACTTGGACTTGCAATTCAAACTCTCACCACTCATGCTATGGGATTGCTAAAGAAACAAAGTCAGGGGCCCATAACGACCTCAGTTATGCTTTGAGCAACACAATGGTCCCGAAAAACCATTTGATGATTATCGGTCAACACAAGAGTCTCAAGGTCACCACTTTCACCATCCTAAACACAACGATTTGTTTTTGACAATAGGATCAAAGGCAAATGTGCTAGGCCCAAGTGAAGCTTTGCTTGAGGCACCTCTATTCACTAGCTATTATTTACAAAAAGCAAAAAGAAAAACAGACTCAAACCCTCAAGAAGGTTGTCACACCATCCATCCTCGGGAAGAGCCACCCGATTCACACAAATTCCACCTTTGGAAAGAACCGTGGCATTAAGAAAACCAAAGGCTTATTGCACGCAAAAAATTCAAAACAAACTATGAAGGAAAAATAAGAAGCTATAAAAAGGAAAAAAATGCGGAAGGTAAAATGCGTAAGATAGAATGAATATGTACATGAGGGGATTTAGTCGAATATACATAAGGGGGATGAATATATACATTAGAAAGTAACTTTATGTACAGACCAAAAGTGAAAAATACTAACAGTTACTGGAATAGTAAAGTTATTTACATGCCAAAATCAAAAGAAAGCATAATAAAGAGAAAATAGTATCTGGATTGTAAAGTCATCCATCCAAATCAATCAAAATAGGGCCACTCCCCCAACTAAAAGCTAGCATTGTCCTCAATGCTATCTAGAAAAATAAGCTCAAAAATGTAAGGAGAAAGAGAGTAAAGAGAAACTCCCTATTGGCCCTCTGCCTGTGTGGGATCCTCAATGTGGGTCCCGAGGTCTGTGGGCTGTGGGGGAACCTGTGACTGGTCCCCAGAGCCATGTGCCTCCGACTGGACCTGGGCCTGTACCTCCTTTGTATCTTGGGCCTGCACTGGTGGGTCTGCCAACTCAATCACAATGCCATATGTACGTGGCAGCACTCTCCTCCTCTTTGCTGGCCTATTGATCTCTAGCTCTTGCTCAGGCTTGGCAGCAGGATCCTGCAGCAGCAAGTCCAATGGCAGGTGATCCTCTTTTATCTTGTCCACCTTCTTCTTCAACTCCTTCGCTGACTCCTTGGATCCACGTGTCTTCTTTAGCCTCTTGGTCTCCTTTACAAGCTCCTTTAATGCCTTTCCGTGGGAGTCAACAACTTCCAGAATCAACTTCTGGTTGTCAAGGATTTTCTTCTGGTTGGCCAGAAGTTCCTTGAGAGAATCCTCAACTGACTGGGGTACCTGTGGTGGAGGGGGAGTAGCCTGGGCATCCACAGACGTAGAAAGTACAGACAGCTTAGAAGTAGTTGCGTGCATTCAGTTGTTGATACTGGCAAGTGACTGGCTCAGTCTGTGGGCAGTCAGAGGATATGCCCGGGATGCAGGAATGCCTGGGTCTGCTGAAGTGGAGGGGCCTGGAGCACTCTCTGGGATGGCTGACTCGGGCTGAGAAGATTCCACTACAACCACTGGCTCTTCAGAATGGCTAGTGGAAGCAATGGATTTACCCTTGAACGTCTTGCTCTTTATGTTGTCATCACTCTGAAGATCATACCAAGAGAAGGGGGCTTTGGTCTTCACCTTCAAGTCAAAACTTCTCTTTTCCACTTGTTGATCTTCAAAATACATGGTCAGGAAGTTTGGGAAGGGGTAAGCTCTATCACCTTCATTTACCACCCGGTTGATAACGGTGGACATGACATTCCCAACATTAATCGGGTACCCCGCCATGATAGAAGCAATCAACACAGCACGCCTGAGAGGAATATAATTTTCATGGAAGGTGGGGTCAAGCCTGTTACACACGAACGTCTCCCAACCTTTGGCCTCAAAATTTAACGTTCTCCTGAAAATTGTCTTCCCTGCTTGCAACCAGTCAGAGGTTTCACCTGGGATGGCCAAGTGCTCCGCTAGACAATAACGGGCCTCATCACCCGTGTTTAACTTCTTTAGGTACTGCGTCTCATCTTCATCATCAAACTCTAGATATGCATTCAATGCCGCCCTATCAAAAGATACAATGAGATTCCTCACCATGGTTGCCTTGGAGTCCTTCTTCAGATAGGCCAAATTTGTGTAAAACTCCTTGACAAGATGTTCATTGGCATCCGGCAAGTAGCAAGATAAGTAATCCCAACCCTTTCTCTCCCTAAATTGTCTTTTCACATTAGGGTTGAGTGGCAATAGATCCTTGGTGATGAACCTGCGCTCCGGTATCAGTTTCCTCTCCTTCCACCAGTCCCAGAATCTATGAAAAGTCGCCTCACTCACGAATCTATCTTGCCACACCTTAGGCTTCCTTGTTCTCTCAACTCCCCCAACTTGGGGTTCACCCCCTGTTTGGGGTTTATCTTCTGCTTCTTCATCCCCGGATTGTTTATCTGACAGGGAAGCTGTGGGTGAGGTGGAGTATGCATGATCACTCCCTGCTGCTGAGCCTTCAGATGACTCAGAATGGGTTGATGCTTGGGCAGGGGGAGAGTCAGAGGGCTCATTGGTCAACCTAAGNAAGTGAGTTAGACAAAAAGAAAAGCAACTTGGACAAAAAAAGAAGTGACTTGGACAAAAAGAAACGAAGTGGCTTAGACAAATCTTTTTTGTCGATAACCTCAGACCAATCAATCGAATATTGATTAATACGTAATCGATCGAACACTACTTGAAAACGGCTCTTCTGCTCCGAAACGGACTGTTCCAAATGTTCCTGGAAATTCTTGCTCCCATTGGACCATTTGTATCTATATGCATCAGGATCCCGATTCATGGATCTCTCGGTTCGAGAAATCAAAATAAGAGGCTCGAACCATTTCTTCTGACTCTTTTTCAAATTCGATAAATATTGGTTGATCGTATATTTCATTAGAGTTCTATGATTCAGAGTATCCTTTCCTATTTGATCCCTTTGAATTCCATATTCGAAGTGAAGCAACTCTATCCATGGCCCGGATTGCTTTTCTTATCTCTTTCATAGCTTGCCGGACTTTGGGGGCTAGTTTGATTGTCCCTTGGCTTTTCCCCCGGGATGACTGTCCCTTGCCACTTGGTTTTCGACCACCTCCTCTTGATTGGACCATGATCTGCAAGGTGAATTCATGTAAAGCTTGTCAGTATTCAGAAATGCATAGATTAGAGAACAAAGAAGAATCAAATGTTGAGAAATGGGTTGCAGATGTTGGGACCGCGGACCGTGTAAAAGCGATCGCGGTCCGCAGTGAGGAGGGTAAAGAAGAATGAACTCTCTGAAGGTGGGCACCGCGGACCGCGTAAAAGCGACCGCGGTCCGCACTCAGGCCTTGCGGATCGCACAAAAACGACCGCGGTCCGCAGAGAAGTGGGGTTTAGACTACCCACTTCTTTGAAGTCAAGCACCGCGGACCGCACAAAAAGGACCGTGGTCATCAAGTGGAGACTGATAATTCAAGCACCGCGGTTCGCGTAAAAGCACTGCGGACCGCACTAATTCCAAAAACCTATGGTTTCAATTTTACAGTTAATTTCAAGTTCAAAGGCACATGATATCAAAACCCTAAGTGTTAGTGAAATTAACTACAAATGGTCTAAATTGAGCATTATGAACTAACCCTAACATGGTTAACGGCTTAAAGAAGAAAAAAGGAGAAAAAGAGAAGAAAATCTATAAAATAAACAAGAAAATAATCAAATTAAGAAGTTATGGAATCACAATTACACTTACTAGATGTGGGATGAAGATTAGATAAATGAAATGGCCACTTGAAAGTATGGAGAGTGATGTACAGGTGAAATTTTACTGTGGAAAGTCAAAGTACGTAAAGTGTAAGATGAAGCCCTGAAGGTCTATTTATATAAGGGGGCCTGGGACCCACTGTACTTGCCCACCGCGGACCGCAGAAAAGCGACCGCGGTCATTCAGCTTTCTGGGCAAATAGACAAATGGCCATCGCGGACCGCAAAAATTCAACCTCGGCCGCAGTGGTTCACCGCGGTCCGCGAAAAAGGGTACGTCGGCCGCGGTGCAAACTTCAGAGACTTATATTCTTGTGAGATGGCTCCGCGAACCACGGTCCACGATGCAAACTTTAAAGAGCTGGAATTCCTACACTTAGCTTTTTGCCCTGCATCAAAATAATCCTACAACATCCCAAAACCAATTAGTGCAAAAATGAGTCCTATACTACCAAGGAAATCAAAGAAAAACAAAAATAAAGACAAATGGGTTGCCTCCCAAGAAGCGTCTGATTTAACGTCGCGGCACGACGCATGTTACCAAGTTCAATTGAGATGGAGAAGTGCCACCACATGGCTGTCATCAATTTCTCCCAGGTAGTGCTTGACCCTGTGGCCATTGACTCTGAAAATCTCTCCACTTTTGTTCTTTAGATCAAGTGCACCAAACGGAGTCATGAACACAACTTCAAAAGGTCCGCTCCATTTTGACTTAAGCTTTCTCGGAAATAGACGTAACCGAGAGTTGAACAAGAGAACCAAGTCACCTACTTTGAACTCCTTGCCATTAGCATACTTATCATGAAGGTACTTCATTTAGTCCTTGTACAAGGACGAAATGGAGTAGGCATGAAATCTGAATTCGTCAAGTTCATTAAGCTGCTCCACACGAAGATTGGCTGCCACATCCCATTCAAGATTCAACTTTCTCAAGGACCACATGGCCTTGTGCTCTAACTCAACCGGTAGATGGAAATCTTTCCCAAACACCAATAGGTATGGAGACATATCGATCGGGGTTTTTTAGGCAGTCCTATAAGCCCATAGAGCGTCATCCAACTTCTTTGACCAATCAGTCCTATTTGCATTGATCGTTTTTGACAATATACTCTTTATTTCCCTGTTTGAGACTTCAACTTGGCCACTCGCCTGGGGATGATATGGAGTGGTCACTTTGTGATTGACACCATACTTTCCAAGAAAAGTGTCAAAAGCTTTATTACAGAAATGCGACCACCCCATCACTAATGATTGCACAAGGCGTGCCAAACCTTGTAAAAATTCTCTTCTTGAGAAATGCAATAACACTCCGGGCCTCATTGTTGTGTAGAGCCACTTCTTCAACCCATTTAGATAAATAATCCACCGCCACGAGAATGTATGTGTTCCCACAAGAGCTAACAAACGGGCCCATAAAATCGATACCCCATACATCAAAAATATCCACTTCGAGAATAGTATCGAGAGGCATCTCATCTTTCTTTGAAATCCCCCCAGCCCTCTGACACTCATCACATCTCTTGACTAAGTCACCGGCATCTTTATACAATGTAGGCCAAAAGAAACCACAACTCAACACCTTTGAAGCAGTCCTTGCCCCTCCATGATGACCACCATACGGTGAGGAGTGGCAAGACTCAAGAATCGACCTTTGTTCTTCTTCCGGTACACATCGCCGGATGACCCCATCAGTGCAAATCTTGAATAAATATGGTTCATCCCAATAGAAGTCCATGCTATCCCTCCTAAGATTCTTCCTTTGATTAGAAGAGAGATCAAGAGGAACAACACCCGTGATAAGATAGTTGGAAATGTTTGCAAACCATGGCATTTCTTGCATTGACACCGAAAGAAGTTGCTCATCAGGGAAACTGTCATTAATTTCAAGCCCATCACAAGGTCGACCTTGCTCCTCCAATCGAGAAAGATGGTCGGCCACTTAGTTTTCACTTGCTTTTCTATCAACAATCTCCAAGTCGAACTCTTGAAGCAACAATACCCAATGCATGAGTCTCGCTTTGGAATCCTTTTTGGTCATGAGATACCGAAGTGCCGCATGGTCAGTGTGAACTATGACCTTGGCACCCATCAAATAAGGACGAAATTTTTCCATCGCAAAGACTATTTCCAATAGCTCCTTCTCCGTGACATTGTAATTCATTTGGGCCGAGTTCATTATTTTGCTAGCATAATTGATAGGGTGGAAGATCTTGTTCACCCTCTAGCCTAACACCGCCCCCACAACTACATCACTAGAGTCACACATAAGCTCAAAAGGAGAGCTCCAATCCGGCATCGTGATGATAGGAGTTGTGGTAAGCTTGTGCTTCAACAATTCAAAGGCACTCATGCAATTCTCATCAAAATGAAATTTGGCATCTTTCTTTAGAAATTTGCACAAAGGATTCCTCGAGATCTTGTGGCCCAACACTATTTCTTCTTCCACCATAAAGTGACACTTTTCCCGGTTCAACACCAAGTTGGACTCTTCACAGCGAGCAAGGACTTTGTCAAGATTACTCAAACACTCATCGAAAGAATCCTTAACGACACTGAAGTCATCCATAACCACCTCAAGGAAGTCTTCAACCATATCTGTAAAGATCACCATCATGCACCGTTGAAAAATGGCGGGTGTATTGCAAAGACCAAAAGGCATACGGGCAAAGGCAAAGGTACCATAAGGACATGTAAAAGTGGTCTTCTCTTGATCCTCCGGGGCAATCAAAATCCGATTATAACCTGAATACCCATCCATAAAGCAGTAGAAAGCCCGACCCGCAAGCTGATCTAACATTTGATCCAAGAAAGGTAAAGGGAAATGGTCCTTGCGGGTCACTTTGTTGAGCTTGCGGTAGTCCATACACAGCCGCCAACCTGTGACCGTTCTTGTTGGAATGAGTTCATTTTTATCATTTTGGACCATCGTCATTCCACCCTTCTTCGGAACACATTGGACCGGAGAAGTCCAAGCACTATCCGAAATTGGGTAGACAACCCCCGCATCAAGCCATTTAATTATTTCTTTCTTCACCACCTCTTGCATTGCCTCGTTGAGCCTCTGTTGGTGTTCTACGGAAGGCTTTGCTCCATCATCCAAGATGATTTTATGCATGCAAAAAGTGGGGCTTATTCCCCGAATGTCCGCAAGAGTTCATCCTCTTGCTTTCTTCCTCCTCCGTAACACATTTAAAGTTGAGTCTACCTGCAATTGGGTTAGGCAAGAGGAAATAATGACAGGAAAAGTACGATAGGGACCAAGATATTCATACCTGAGGTGGGAGGGTAGTGGCTTCAACTCCAAAGTCGGGGGCTCTTCAATTGAAGGCTTTGTTGGTGGAGTCTTCCGGTTCTCCAAGTCCAATGATAGCTTCCTGGGACCATAGGAGTAAGAACCCATGCCTTGAAGGGCATTGGTACTTTCAAGAAAACCATCTACCACGGTGTCCTCATGGTCCAATAAGGCAGCCTCCACTGGATCATCAACATGAATCATAGAGCTTGCATCATCAATAATCACCTCAGTGATGAGGTCCATAAAGGAGCATACTTATGTACTGTTTGGATGCTTCATTGACTTGCACACATGGAATACCACCTTCTCATTGCGCACTCAGAAAGTGAGCTCCCCAGCTTCCACATCAACTAAGGCCTTCCCCGTTGCAAGGAAGGGCCTTCCCGAAATGATGGGGACCTCAAAATCGACTTCGCAATCTAATATGACAAAGTCCGCGGGAAAAATAAATTTGTCCACCCGCACCAACACATCATCAATTATCCCTAGGGGACTCTTCATCGACCTATCCGCCATTTGCAAACGCATGGAGGTCGCCCTAGGTTGCCCAATCCCCAATGTTTTAAATATCGAGTATGGCATCAAGTTTATACTCGCTCCAAGGTCACACAAGGCTTTAGCAAAATACGCACTCCCGATTGTGCAAGGAATGGTCAAAGCTCCCGGGTCTTCAAGTTTGGGTGCCATTGAATGTACTATGGCACTCGCTTGGTGAGTCATATTGATGGTTTCACACTCCATAGACCATTTGTTTGTGACTAAGTCCTTCATGAACTTAGCATACCCAGGCATTTGTTCCAACGCTTCAACCAACGGGACATTGATGGAAAGATTCTTCATCATATCAATAAACTTCTTGAATTGAGTCTCTTTCTTTTGTTTCGCCAACCGTTGAGGGTATGGAGGAGCGGGCCTAGGCAATGGTGCCTTGGCTTGTGGGACCACCGGCTCCGGCATATCAATCACGTGTTCCCTAGACGGGTTCACGTCCCTTTGCAAATCCTCCCCATTATCATGGATATCAATTCTCACCTCACTAGTAGTTGGCTCTTCCACCACTTGCTCAACTTCAATTGGTAACTCATCATGGGGCAATGCATCATCATTGACAACAATTCGCTTTTTCCTAGAAGTACTTGCTTCACCATCTTTTTCACTTCTCGTGGTCATCGCCATGGCGTGATCGATATTATTATTGTTCCCACCCTTGGGGTGCACCACCGTATCACTCGGTAGTGCACCCTTTGGGCGTGTGTTTAAGGCATGAGAAATTTGGCCCATTTGTACTTCAAGGTTCCTAATGGAGGTGTTGTGAGAGGCCAACTGAGCATCGGAGTCCGCATTTTGCTCCATCATCTGCTTGAACATGTGTTCAATTCTCCCCATATCATTGCTTGATGAGCTTTGTCCTTGCTATTGGTACGGGGGTGGATTGCTTGGTTATTGGTACATCGGGGGCCTTTGAAAGCCGGACCCCCGGTTACCATTGCCACCCCAGTTGTTGTTGTTGTTGCCTCTACTCCAATTATCATCATTGTTGTTCCCCCATTGTCGATCATTGTTGTTCCCCCAATTCCGTGCATTGTTGTTATTGTTCCAATTTCTTTGTCTTTGATTACCCCAACTTTGATTGTTGCCTTGGTTTCTCCAGTTTTGATTGTTGCTTTGACTGTTTCCTTGACCTTGGTAATTATTAGCATACATCACATCCTCTTCTTGGTCATCATATTCCCTTCTTGACTATATCCACTTGGCCCTTGGTCACCCTGATCATTGTTGCTTTTCTTAGAATTTCCCCGAGGTCTTCTTTGATTCACCAACAAATTCACTCCCTCCATGGAATTTACTTGCTTTGGCCCTTGCAATTGTTGGAGTTGGGCTTTGGCAAGTTTATTCATAGTGGTAGTGAGCTCGGCAATTGCTTGCCCATGTTCTTGGAGCTCTTTATGAAGGCTATTAACACCAGATTCACCTTGAGGAACATTCGCTCTGCTTTGCCAAGCCGATGATGTGTCGGCCATCTCATCTAATACCTCACATGCCTCGGAGTAAGCCAATTTCATGATGTTTCCACCGGCCAACTGATTGACCACACATTGATTGACAGTGTTTATCCCTCGGTAGAAAGTCTGCTGGATCATGGCTTCAGTCATGTCATTGTTCGGACATTCCTTAACCATGGTCCGGTATCTCTCCTATATCTCATGCAAAGGCTCGTTGGGTTCTTGCTTAAAGGCCAAGATTTCATCTCTGAGCGCCACCATATGACTTGGGGAGAAGAATTTAGCAATGAATTTGTCCGGGAGCTCATCCCAAGTAGATATTGAATGGTTGGGAAGCCGCTCGAGCCAATCAAGAGCCTTCCCTCAAAGAGAGAAGGGGAATAACCGAAGTCTCAATACATCCTCCGAGACATTTGTTTGTTTACTTTCCCAACAGGTATCCACGAAGCCCTTTAGATGCTTATAAGCATTCTGGTGCGCGACTCTGGTGAAATAACCCTGCTGCTCTAAGAGTGTCAGCATCACATTGGTAATTTGAAAATTTCCCGCCCGAATCCTCGGCGGGACAATGGCACTAGCATACCCCTCGTTTGGAAGGACCCGAGGGGCAGCTCTAGCAGCTGGAGGCGGGGGAGGGTCTAGAATGTCCTCTTGAATATTGGACTGTCGGTCCCTTCTTTGAGGTGGTTCTTGACTGATCTCATCATCTTGGTTATCAAATACCTCCTCCCCCGCAATAATGTTTCCTAAGGGATCCGCCATTTGCACCTGAATAGATTCAACAAAAACGTTAAAAACAAAAGGAAAGAAAAACACTTAACACTACTATTGACGTAGATAATCAACACCGTATAACTCCCCGGCAACGACGCCAAAAAGTGATCGACTCTCACCCACGCTACTATTAAAGTAGGAAGATGAGGGTCGGTGCAACTTTTACCCAAAAGGTCGGGATCGATTCCTTAGAGAGTTATGATTTGGAGTCAAGTTTCTACGTAATCTAATAGTGTTTCGTGTTCTTGATTACACTTCTCATAATTTTTGGGTTTTATATTACTATGATTTAGGCTACTATAATTTCAATTAATCTAACTATTGTCTTTTTGGGTTGTTTTCTAATTAAATAAAGGAACTAGTGTTATGACTTTTACCTAGGCGGGTAATCAGCGGGTTCTAATTTCTAAAGCAAAGATGGTATTCGGGGATTTATGATATAACCAATGCCCAACGTTACCCACTCTATACCTCTCGGTAGTTTGAGTGGTATTGCCCTAATTGCCTTTCTCAAGGTCAATTGGGTATCACATTTGCACAAGCAATTTAGGCTCAAGTAGGGTTTTACTCTCTCTAGGTTTAACCCGTTAATTGACACTATCAATTCTCATGATTTCATCCCGATTCCTTGTTGGGTTGATTTTCTAGACTCAAGTCCTCTTTCTCAAGAAGGACCCAAGTCAATTGAACAACAATTTGTGTTTGCAACCACTAATCTTAACAAAAAACCACAAATCAACCCAAATATACATCACCCATAAATATCTAAGCCCTAATTTAGAGAACCCATTAATTACCCACACCAGGGTTTAGCCACAACCCTAGCTAATGGGTTTAGCTACTCATAATCAATGAAGAAATCAAAGAAATAGATGAAGCAAAAGCCATGCAATTGAATTATAAAATCAAACTGAAGGATTTAATGTTGAAATCTAGCTAAAATTACAAAAACTTACTGTAGAAAAACGCCCACGAGCTCCCAACAATATCTGATACAAAGATTAACCTAAAAAAAAAGAACAAAAGAAGCTATTTATACTCAGCCGACAATTTCGGACAAAAATACCCCTGCGGGGTCACCGCGGACCGCGAAGAAAGGACCGCGGACACGGTGAGGCTTTTTGGTCTCATAAATTATGTCTCTAAACTTGGCCACCGCGGTCCGCATAAATTGGACCGCGACCGCAGTGGCTTCGAAGAAAGGACCGCGGTCCGCAGTAGACTTCTAGGCTTCAAGTGCTGGGTCTCTGCATCTTCTTGACCGCGGACCGCGTAAAATGGACTGCAGTCCGCGTTGGTCTTGGCCTTAAAAAGCAGGTTCTATGAATCTCCTCACCGCGGTCCGCGTAGAATGGACCGTGGCCGCGGTGGAATTTGCCTTGGAAATAAATCTCTGAACCTCACCATCGCGGACCGCATAAAGTGGACCGTGATCCGCGGAGGTCACTTTGACTTTGACTTTTGGTTGTTCTTGGTACTTGTGCAAGTTTCACTCCTTTTTGAGTAGGTCTTTGACTATTTGTCATCCTTTTTGGCTAAACCCTGCATCAAGCACAACATGTAAGCCTTTGGGACTATTTTGTGTACAATTGCATCCAAAACTTAAGCAAGATAGAGCGTAAAACAAGGTAAAATCCCTAGTTATAAAGAGACTATAATAACAGAAAGGAAACAAAAGAAAAGTCATGTAACAACATAAGATGCCAGAAAAAATAACAACACAAATAAGGGAAAGGACAATAACACAAAACTATGCAACCAACCATGTGTACACAACATAGACCGCTAACAAACCTAAACAAAACTCTATCAGACTACCCGGTACAAAGAGGGAAGAACTCTCGACTACTCCCTATCCTACCACCCTAATGCTTGACCTCCACATGTTCCTATCAAGAGCCATGTCCTCGAAAATCTGAAGTCGCGCCATGTCCTGCCTGATCACCTTTACCCAATACTTCTTAGGCCGCCCTCTGCCTCTTCTTGTACCTGCCAAAGCCAACCGCTCACACATCCTAACAGGTGCATCTAGGCTTCTCCTCCTCACGTGTCCGGACCATCTAAGTCGCGCTTCACGCATCTTGTCATCCACGGGATCCACGCCCACCCTCTCTCGAATATCTTCATTCCTAATCTTATCCAGCCTAGTGTGCCCACACATCCATCTCAACATCCTCATTTCTGTTACTTTCATCTTCTGGATATGTGAATTTTTGACTGGCCAACACTCAGCCCCATACAACATGGCCAAAAGCCTATTCTCTTTCTTCTTTTCCTAAAGACGTAAAAAGTGTGTAATTAACAATAGACCAAGAATATGAAAAGAAAGAAAACAAGAAAGAAAAAAGCAACAATTGATGCACGGGCACATCATCTGGTATCTCTTACAAAGAAAGATAGATGATCTTAGCAAATGTGCTTTTCGTCTAACCTGAATTTAGATAGTGGCTCACTTTAAGCAAAAGATTAAAGAGATATTAGAATATAGAACTTAGACGACATGTATTCTCATTTTGGATATGGCTGATGCGTTTAACAAATATTAGAAACTTGACTCGAATCAACTTGATAAACCGACACCCCAAAGAGCTACACATAACTATGAGTTCCTATTAAATTCTTCTTTTCTATTTCCTTTAATCAAGGCAAAATGGCCTCGTGGCCACTTAAATTTGTTCTCATTTATAAAGTCGATACACAAACTTATATTGTTCTTATTTGAACACCTAAACTCGCATATTTGATAATTAATAAATTTATTTGACTGTTGATCATGCACATGTGACAGTGACAAAGGTGATGTAGACAAAGTATGTGCAAGTCACGTAAACTATGCGCATGACTACAATAATTTTGATTAGAAAAATGTAAAATCAGAAGAAAAAAAATACAAATGAAAAAGAAAAAAAATAAGCCTCCTCCAAAATAAGTAATACCCGTATTCCCCCTCACCCTTTTTTGTTTATTTTTGCCTTTCCCCATTGACGTCTGCATACCCCCCCTCCCCCCTTCTTTTCCTTCTCCCCTGGTCCAATCTTTCCCTACTTCTTCCTCTTTTTGTTCCAAAGCCAGGCATCGGTAGTGAAAAACAAAGAAAAGCAATAAATTTTGTCAAAAAAATTTGTCAATCCTTTCTCTCACATTAATTCCCTTTCTCCTTTTTGTGTCGATCTCAAACTGGAAGTTTCACGACCCCAAATCCACTAGTTGTGATGTCACCTAACCCAACCTGCTAGGTAAGCTAACTAATAATTATCCAATTTCAATTATATTAACAATGCAGTTAAATGAAAGCAATTTACAGAATTTTATACATTTCCCAAGGATTGGTAGTACAAAGCATGAGCTTCTAAGAGTAGAGTTTACAAAAAATTTGAAATGAAATAAATACATGGTCTGTTTAAAAAGTACATAAACAGAGTTCCATAATCTAAGGCTACCCCGAACAAAATAGGCAACTTCATCAGGGATGCAGGTACATCTTCAAATCCATCAACCAACGAACACAACAACAACAACAACCAACATCTGCACGCAATGTGTAGAAGTGTAGTATCAGTACAACCGACCCCATGTACTGAGTAAGTAACAAACCTAACCTTAGGTTGAAAGTAGTGATGAGCTATCACAAGGTCGGATCCAATACCGATATTCTACAATAGTTCATAATAGAAGTAATAAAAGGGGTATCTAAGAAGTAAAATGCTCAACTCGTTCACAGTTCCAAAAATATAGGCATGCTTTTCAAATATCTTAGTGAGAACTCAAATCTTTTGCCAAAAATGCCGAAATACTTGTAAGTTTGAAAACTGTGATTTTTCCTAAAATTCTTTCAACAATAAATAAGATGTTTCATTTCCTTTACACATAACAAGTATAAAATACCTCTCTATGCGCACATATCAATGTGTATAATAAGTCATGGATGACATGATACTATATAGCATGAGGAAAATGCATCTTTATGCATATATATCATGTATGCATGCAAATGACATGTATCTCAGAAATGAATCATGTACTCACACTCTCAAATTACTCAATCTCACTGCTCAATGCTCAGCATACTTCGACACTCAATGTTGTACAATATCCGCTGCGGCGTGCAATCCGATCCACACACATTTATAGTCGACTGCGTTCACTAGGGGTGTTCAGACTCCAGATGGGCTCCTACAGCCCAAGCGTTATAATCCGCACGGACAACTCACGTGTTGCACGGACAACTTACGTGCCATAATATCAATATCTGGATCCGAACGGACAACTCACGTGCTGCACAGACAACTCATGTGCTATGATATTAATACTTGGATCCGCACGGACAACTCACGTGTTGCACGGATAACTCACGTGATATGGTATCAATATCCTCACAACCAGACCCCCGGCCCTACTTAGTCATCAATTTCTCCAGTCCACTCACGGGCTCACAATATCATGAAACTAACCTGACAACAAGAATATGATGTATCAATAAATAAATGTTGAGACTGAGATATGATATGAATGCATGAACATGACTGAGTACAAAATATCAATGAAGTCTGTGAAATGACAACAATAAACAAGCACTATGGGTCTCAATAGTATCGACATAAAGTCTAAACATGATATCTAGCATGATTGACAGCTCAATTACTTTATCAAATGGTGAAAACATATATATCGACACAATAGGGCTACTATACAGTGCCATGGGAACCATAGAGTCTCAATTCACAGGATGCACGCCCACACGCCCGTCACCTAGCATATGTGTCACCTCAATACCAATCACATAACACGTAATGCGAAGTTTCATACCCTCAACACTAAGTTTAGAAGAGTTACTTACCTCGAACAAGCCAAATCCAATACCCCAGTCATAATGCCATCCACATCTTTTTTTATTTTGAACAAGTGATGAGTGGCGATTTTACCACTCATTTTGGCCTCTTTTCAGTAGATTTTATGTTGCTCAATAGGTATTTGAGGTTATTATCAGTGTATAATTGCTCTATTTGCAGGAAAATAATGCCATGAAGTGATTAAGGCCAAATTGGAGTGAAATTGAGCAAAAAAGAGTAAAGAAGAGAAAAGAGGGGAACAATGGCCGAATGCGATCGCATATGCAACATGCGAATCGCATTTCGAGCCTAGTTATCACATACCGCAAACAGAGAGTTGAGGCAAGTTTAAGGAGCGAAATGCGTTCAAATATGCGACCGCATACATAAAATGCGGTTCGCATTTGAATCGCATCAACATCTGATACCCGAAGCTACATTGTAAATGCGACGCACAAATGCGATCGCACATCACTAATGCGGACTGCATATCTCAAATGCGACGAACCTCTGGGACCTAGGGTTTTGATGTGCGATGGAGAAAGTTAAGATGCGAATCACATCCCTGTTATGCGACAGGAATGCGATCGCATATCAGCCCGACATGGGTGTTTTTGTCCACTTTTCACTCGAATTTTTGGCCCTCTATAAAAAGCATACCTTGGCAACATCTTAGGCATCTATTAGAAATTAATCTTTGGACATATCTTCAGCTTTGTAAATATGTTTTGAGTAGAGAAGAACAAGTTTTGATTTGTGGGTTTGCACACACACTTTGGATTTGTAGATTTCGACATTGTGGTGAAGTTTTCTTTACCCATTTGTGTTTATTTCTTCATTTCCTTGCTTTGTATTGTATATCTAAGTGTGTAGTATTTTTCCAACACTTGAATATAGTTTATGGGAATATTCATGTTTAAAGTGTGGATTAAATACCTTGTAGTGCTTATGTATCGAATGATTTTCATATATTTGTGAAGTGGGTGTTTGTTATTTTAATTATTCTTGTTCTTTAATGTTTCCAAAGGGATTAGCTAACCCTAGGACTCGCCCATTAACTCCGAATTAGTTTTGGAAAAGATTATTTGGGGTTGGGAAAGATTAATTAACAAGAACTTGAGGATTTAACCCTCATTTTATAGATTCTACCTAGGGATAGGATTGAACTACTTGTAGCCAAACTCGGAAGTGCTTAATCTCCTAATTGGGTTAGGGATAATTCAATTAGGAAGTCTTGTTAGTCTTTGGGAAAAGCTAATTAAGAAATGTTATCCGTGGCTAATTAACATTACCCGCTCATATTTGTAAAATCGTGAAATACATTGGATCGTTACTCGAGTGTAATACCCGAAGCATCGATACTTGTTTCCATCGATCATTTTAATTGCTTCCTAGGTTAGTTTATATTTTCGCATTCAGTTATAAAACAATTTTCTACACCAAAATCGTATTTGTTTGGCACTGCGCGATAAGTGATAATTCTCTAGCATTCCTAAACGCCCTCATATTGTTCTCTGTGGGATTCGACCCCAACCTTGCTGGGTTACTATATTTGATAACGATCGCTTACATTCTTTTAAGGTGTAAATTGAGCGTATCAACAAGCCTTCTAAATCAATTTTTTTATTTGAGTTCATAATAACTGGCGGGTTTCATTAATGAAAAGAAAAGCGGAGGTCCGCCATCTGCTAGCATGCAAGCCAAACAATGCTCCAAAAAAGGCAATCACGCGCGTAACGACCATCCGAACGACTCGAAACTAGCTAAAAGCAACTAAAATACATCAAATAATGCTAAAGGAAACAAACCCAAACGATAAAGGTCGAATCTTTAATCAAAATCCCAAAATAGACCAAAATGTCAAACTCGGGCTCGCGCCTCAGAGCCCAACAAAACTTACGAAATCCGATAACCCATTCAATTACAATCCAACCACACTACTTTCATTCAAAACTCAAAAATTCACTTTATGAAATTTTAGACAAAACCTCCAAATTTCACATTGAAATCATCAACTGGATTCATGAAATATAACCAAAATCGAGTTAAAAAACACTTACCCCAATCCATATGGTGAAAATCGCCTCCAAACAATTATCCGAATCCGAGCTCCCCAACTCAAAATATGACCAAATGAACAAACCGTCGATATTAAGTATTTTTGCCGAGCTGTTCTGCCTTATTTTGCATGCCAAAAGATCCCAAAACTTAGTTTTGATGCCTCCAATGGTTTCCTTGTGAAATTTCAGTCAAGATAGAATTTTGAATCACTCCATTGGACCTTATAATGAAGGAGAGATGTTGGTTTCAATATTTGGAAATGTGCAGAATTGTAAATACGCAGTCAGTGGCAATTTCGTAATTAATCTGAAAAATTTGGCAACTCAATTCTTAGTAAAATGACCATAAAATCCTCATACGATGTCCAAATTCGATAATTCTTTTTGTTACGGGTCCGTAATTATGATACAGATCTAATGCTTCAATCAAACAGAAATCAGAGCTCATTTGTTTAATATGATATCATTTATGCTTGAAGAAACGACGTCGAAACATAAGAAAAACGAGCGAAACACAACCCAAACCTATCCGAAACTCACACGAGCCCTTCGGGACCCCGTACGAACATACCAAAAAGTCTCATAACATAACACGGACTTACTCGAAGCCTCAAATCATGCATAACAACATCGAAACGATGAAACGCTCCTCAAATAAAACTTAATGAACATTCGACTTCCAAAAACTCGCGCTGAAACGTATCAAATCAACTCAGAATGAACTCAAAATTTTCACACAAGTCCGGATACATTATACAAAGCTACTCGTTTCCCCAAACTACCAAGCGAAGTGCATATACTCAAAACGACCGGTCGGGTCGTTAGAGGAAGACAACTAGAGAAGAGAGAAAGACCATCGGAAAAATGACGACTTTTGACTGGAAAATTCTACTTATGCAATCCCACTTCTTCTCTCTTTTTGATTTCACCATTTTTGTCCTTCTTTGACATAGCTCTACCAGCTCTTTTGTTGCCTTGACAGAATTTTAGTAGGTGGCTCATCGGCGCTTTGACTTGGAGTATGGATTTTATGAATTTTGTAAGGAGTGAAAGATGGAATGAGTTTTATGGAAGTTCATGGTTGATTGAGGCATAGAGGTGATGGATGGGATTTTTCCTCGACAGCAGAGCTAAAATGTGTAGAAAAAATAGTGAAAGAAGTAAAATAAGAAAAGAAATTTTGATAAATTAGTTTTAAAAAAGGGACCCATAGATGACACATGTACAATAATAAATGGTCTTAGCATTTGATGTGTTCTTCTGTCACGCAAGTGAGTTACACGCTATGACGAAGGGGTTTATTTGTACTCAATTGATTGAGTTGAGGTGCTAAAATAGGAAAATCCAAAGTTTATATATCGGTACAAGTTTAATTGGCCACGAGGCCATTTCGCCTTTAATCTAACCAGAGTATGTTAAATATTTGATGAAGATTAAAAGTGCTCACATTTGATAAATTCAAAGGACAAAAACTGCTCATAAGTAAATTGAAGGAACTATTATGAACTTACCCCAAATATAAGGAGCTATTTGTTGTATTTTTTCTCCCTAACAACAATTTGATTTACGAAAAGGATCATATTTACATCTCTACTATCGCAAATAAGTTATATCTAATCTCTGTTTCACCCTTTTATCAAAAACACCCTACTGTTGTACTATTGTTTTTTTTTAAAACATAAGAGGGAGGATGAATTATGTTCTAAAATTTTTAGTCGACTATCATTGACTGTTTCACCTGTATCAAAATTCTTTTACTTGATCAAGAGTTAGATGTATCAAGTTATATGAATAAGGCAGAAAGTAAAAATGCAAATATACTCAGAGATTTCTAAATTGGTTCACGTATCGATGTGGTACCTACTACCAGTCTTGTAACGATTCGGCTGATCGTTTTGTGTATTGTATCCCCTTCACCTATTTATTGCTTTTTTCATGTTCATTTGTGGTTATGTGAATTTCCGCGGTGATTGGTCTTGTTTCAGAGGTATTTCGGAGAGAATTGGGACACTTAGTCCTAAGGTTCAAGGTTTAGGTTAGAAGAGTGGACTGGAGTTTAACTTTTGTATAATCGACTCAGGAATAAAGTTTGATGATTCTGATAGCTTTATATGGTGATTTTGGACTTAGGAGTATTTTCGGATGTGATTTGGAGGTCCGTAGGTGAGTTTGAGGCTTTTTGGCGAAAGTTGGAAAGTTGAAGGTTTGGAAGGTGAAATGTTTGACCTAGAGTTGAATTTGTCGATATCAGGGTCGGATTCTGGTTTTGAAAGTTAGAATAGGTCTGTTCTGTTATTTATGACTTGTGTACAAAATATGAGGTTATGCAGAGTATAATTGGTATGGTTCGACACTGGTTTTGGAAGTTGGAAAACCATTAGTTTCATTAGGCTTGAATGGATGTGCCATTTGTGGTTTCGGTATTGTTTGATGTGATTCGAGGCTTCGAGTAAGTTCATATTGTATTTTAGGACTTGTTGGTATATTTGGTTGAGGTCCCGGGTGCCTCCGGTAAGATTCAGATTAAATTCGGATTATTTATAGACTTGGAGTGAATGTTAAAGGAGCTGAGTTCTGGTGTGATTGCATCGGCGGTGGGATAGGCCGCAGATGCGGAGCCGCAGGTGTGGTATGTATTTGCAGAAGCGAGGTTGGGCCGCATCTGCGAGTATGCAGATGCGGAGAAGGATCGCAAATCGGAAGAGGGCAAGCAAGGCCAGGGATCGCTGGTGCGGAGAATTTTCCACTGGAACGGACCCGCAAAAGCGGGACTTGAGCCGTAGAAGTGGAAGGTCGGGGTCTTAAGTGAATAGCACATGTGCGTAACCTTGACCGCAGAAGTAGTTCCTCAAAAGCAGAAATATGAGGCGCATGTGCGAAAAGGCTGTACGATATACTAAATTGAAGGGTTTCATGGTTTACTCATTTTTGGAAGTGGGGAACTCAGACTTAGGCAATTTTTGGAGCATTTTCCATCCCAATTTAAAAGGTAAGTGATGTTTATTCGATTTTGGTGTTAGATAAATACCCATTGATTATTACATCTATTTTTCATGAATCTAAGGTATAATTTAGAGATTTTTGGACTATGTTAATGGAGAGTGAAAAATGGGGATTTGAAGGTCGATTTGAGGTCGAAATTGGATAATTTTGGTATGGTTGGATTCATAATCAAATGGGTGTTCGGAATTCAAGAATTTTGTTGGGTTCCGAGATGCGGACCCGGGGTTTAGTTTTTGGGTTGAATTATTTTTATTTGAGTTACAAGATCTTAACTTTGTCTTTTGGAATCATTTCCTATGACTTTTACTGATAGTAATGCATTAGCTAGATTCGGATCGTCCGGAGGTCGATACGCGTAGGAAGGGCTTGTTAGCGGAGTGATTTGGTTTTCTTGAGGTAAGTATCTTATATGAACTTGGTTGATGAACTAGTTGCCTGAATTATTTGTAATAACCGTATGCTATGCGCGCGCATATGTGTGGGGTTTGAGCCCATGTGCGAGCACCGTATTATTTATCCATGATCGGGGGTAGTTCTTAGGCTATGATATGCCTATAGTTAACTATTAAGCTTTAAGCCATAACATTTCTCATATTTGTAACCTTGTTGTGAATTATTATATAATTAGTAATCATATTTTGCTAAAATGTAGATTTTCATATATATATATATATATATATATATATATATATATATAATATTACACTACTTAATGACCAATGTCAGTTATGGAGCTATTGTACATTACGTGTATATATTTTCATAATTTAGTTTTCCATATAAATATTTGATCAACTCCCATCCACACTCAACAACAAGCGGAAGAGGTCGTTGGAAGAATAATACCCAATTATCAATCGGGGTCGATTTCCTCAGGGAGCTAACAATGGGTGTTAGAGTGTATACTTAATGAGTGACGACAAAACAACTTAAATACACTTCCAATCAAGTTGGTTTTGCAAATTACTTCTATAAACTACACTATCAATGATTGACTAGAGAAATGAAACTAGAAATTGACTAACCGTTTTTGTTTTTTTTCAAATAGGTAAAAAGCATAGGGATGTAACCTTCACCTAGGTGTTTGCCTAATGGGTTAATTACGTTAACACTTATTTTATTGATTAGGGTATATTATAGCTCTCAACTATAAGTTACTCACTCAATACCTCTCGATCATAGAATGATTTTGCCCAATTTAGTTGTCTCAAGCACAAATGGGTATCAAGCTAAATAGTTGATATGAGCTCAAGTCGGGTTTTCCCTATCTCTAATTCAAACCCTTTAATTAGGATATTCAAATCATTGACTAGCCCAATCTCTTGTTAGCCAAGTTTTCCTAGACTAGGTCCCTCTTTCTTAAGTAAAGACCAAGCCAAAAAGGACATGAATCAATGTTTGCAACCATTAATTATAAAATTAAAGCATGAACAAGTACAAGTAACTAATACCCAGTCATAAATAAGCATTAACCCATAAGGTTTATACACTAGGGTTGTGTCACAACCTTTGTAAGTATCTAGCTACTCATAATAGAAATAAAGAAAACAAAGAAGAAACACTAATTAAAGCCATACTATAAAATTAAAATGATAAAATATCGTGTTTTTGTCCCAAAATTATCACAAATTACCCACAATGGTAAACTACAATGGCTACATCTAAGAAAACTTCAAAACTTGACCTAAAAAGGTGATTCTTGTCTTTTTGTAGTGGCCCAAAATTCACTGACAAAAATGCCCTTCAGGAGGTTCTATAGTCGCACAATTCCATGTGTTGTCCGCACATTGCTTGATAGATTTTTTAGCCGCGCAATTTGATTTGCAGCTACACTTCAGCTTCTGCAGTCGCACAATTCATGTGCGGTTCGTATTTCTGGCAAAGCTTCAGTCTTGGTCATTTCGCACACTCTCTTAACTTTTGAATTCTTGTCAGTGCGACCATGTTCTATGGCCGCATAATTTATGTGTGGTCCGCACTTCTTCTTCAATTCTTCTGGGCTTCTACATCAGATCTGCGGTCGTAGAGATAATTCTGCGGTCCGCACTTGCTTCTGCAAACCGCACTTCTGGTCTGTTGCGCCCCTTCTTGGCTTGTGCGCCGGAACACTCCTTTTTGAGTTGGATTTATTCATTATAGTCCAAATATCCAACATTCCTACAATATGCACACTTTCATTAGTTTTGGAAACATAAATCAACACTTTCAGAATAGAACTAAATCAAGAAGGTACTAATAAGTGGCCAAAATTCACACTTATCAACTCCCCCGAACTTAAGTCTTTGCTTGTCCTCAAGCAAAGAGACTAGTTCCCACCTCCTCAGAGTGAAACGTCATTTCAGTGAGTCAATGGTAAGCCATCCATACTAAGTTGGGACCAATAATTACCCACAATACTCATGCATTATTAACAAGGTGACATTTCACATATCATGCACCTATAATTCTAATGTGACATTTGAGCTTCAAGAATTGACTTTACTCATTGAGGACTCTTGTTCTATTATGTAGATCATGGTCAACTCCAAACTCTTCCTCCTCTACCTTCTATTTTCCAAGCTCACTTCAAAAGTTAACACTATATCTTTAAATAAATGAAAGGTTCACTCTCCTCTCACAAAAGAATGCCACAAGTACGGTTTCAAGTACCATAGGCTTGCCCCTCGTGTAGATCACTACTAATGTAAGCTTACTCGGTCCAAAATCAAGTAGGACTTCTTTCAGGTTGTAATGAAGGCTTTTGGATTGGGATAGGATACCATATGGGTATGTGGCTCCACATTTTCATTTCCTGGCTCTCAATTACCAATTCTTAGAGGCATTCTCTTTTTCTTTGGGGTTAGAGAGACTTGACATCACTCTTTATTGTGCATTTCATTCTTTTTTTCTCCCTTGATGCTCATGTTAGGGATCATTGCCTCTTTTTGAATATGTCAACCCTTCCTTTTATTCTCTTTCTTACATTTTCTTTTTGTTCTTTCTCTTTCTTGCCTTCTCTTTTCATAGAGATCATTTCTTTTCTCTTTTTTGGTGCCTTGATACCTTTTTCAAATTCCTCAATTCCCCCCCCCCCCCAACTTATGCCTTGGGGCACTTATTTCACTAGGGTGTTAAGGAGGGTCCGAGTGCCAAGAGAGGATCACGACAAATCGGGTAAAGGCTCACATCATGTTTATCAAATGAGAAAGGATCGAGGCTCAAAGAGGGTTGACTAGGGATAACGATATTGGTTGGCAATAGAAATCTCAAACGGACCAAGGAGCCTACAATCATAAGATCACCATGGTCCAATAGACCACTAAATGATTACCAAAGTCAACTCAAGAGTCTCAAAGTCACTAATTAGAGCCATTTTCTTTCAAAAACCTTGTTTCAAACCAATAAGCACGTAGTTAAGTGTGTTGGTACCAAATGAAGCATGAATGACTCTTTTTCGAGAATGACTTGATTAGGTCTTTTATTCATTACTATTACTATTATTATTACTACCTAAACATGAAGAAACAGACTCATTCCCTTAGGAAGGTTGTCACGCCATCTATCCTAGGGACGAGTCACCTGGTTCACACAAAAACTACCTTTGGAAAGAACTGTGACATTAAGAAAATCAAAAGGCTTATTATTTATGAAAACATAATAAGAAGCTACTAACAAAACAAGAACTAAAGTGGAATTTTAAAGAAGCTAATGAACAGTAACTACTAAAGATAGATAAACTACAAATAAGAAAAGGAACATAATCATCCAATTATTATAGTCCAAATGTATCCAAAATGTGTCAATGTCAAATCAAATAAAATCCACCCCCTGAATAAAAGTAAGTGCTGTCCCTAATGCTCAACAAAATAAGAGTGAAAAGAGAGAGGCTGGAAGCAAGGCATGGCTCATCAAACTAGCCAGCTGGTGCAACCGGTGCAGATGGATCTGGGACGGACTAGTCTGAGTCAAGTAACATATCAAAAGGTAGATACCCAGCCATCGCAAGTCTGGTCACCTCCTTCCTGAGCTTGTCAACTGATTTCTTGCTTGCTTGGGACTTTCTCATCTTCTTCACTTCTTTGGCCAGCTCCTCAATAACTGACCCGTGCTGTACCAGAGTGTCCATGATCATCTTCTGGTTGTCCAGAATCTTCTTCAACTTCTCATCAAAATCAGAGGAGACCTATGGTGCATGTGTAGATGACTGCGCTACAACATTATTAGATATGCCATAAAGCTTTGAAGTAGTTGTTTGCATCCAGTTGTTGAGACTTGCCAATGTTTAGGAGACTCACAGAGCAGATAGTAGAGCTGTAGGCATGGGCACCGGCCTCGGAGTTGTAGTAGGGGATGCCCTGAGTGTTGTGGTAGGACCTGAGGGTGGTGGCGGAGGCATAGCAACAACACTAGAAGAGGGATCAATAGAGGTAGATGGAATGTCAGTTGTCTCAGTGACTATCAGTGTCATCTCATAAGAATGGTTGTGGTGGTAGAAGGCTGAGCTCTCTTCTTTGGGTTGGTCGCATCCATCAATGAATAACAGTCAAATGGCTTCTTTAGCTTCACCTTGGTGTCATATGATCTTGGCTCTACCTTTGCATCAGTGAGGTACTTTGTGATAGTGTTACGATAAGGATAGGCCATGTTGGTCTGTTGTGCTTCCAATGAAATGTTGGCCAACATCATGACATCCACATTAATTGGGTATCCGGCCATGATAGAAGCAACAAGAACAGCACGAGGAAGAGATATGTGAGTCTCATTTTGGCAAGGATTAAGTCTGCTACACCCGAAAGTCTAACATCCCTTCACCTCAAAGCTTAAAGTGTTCTATTGAATGGTAACCCCATCAGTGATCCATGGTTGTGGTGGCCTGGTGGTGCTAAGATCTCTGCTAGCCAAGGTCAGACTTATTCTTTCATTGCACACTTCTCTAGGTACTCCGTCGGCTCCAAGTCCGCAAACCCCAAGTATGCATTTAGCGTGTGCTGATCAAACCTCACCTCGAGGTTCCACACTTTAGTCACCTTCGTACCCTAATTGATGTGAGAAACATTTGCGTAGAACTCTTGGACGAGGTGCTCCTTGGCATCTTCAACTCTCTCAGTAAACCACATCCATCCCTTTCTAGCTCTGAACTGCCTCAATACTGCCTGGTTGTATTTATCCAAATCCTTTAAGAGAAACTGCCGCTCAAGTGTCCGGGAACTTACTTGCCACCACATACGGAAGTTAGTGAAGGCAGCCAAGCTAACGAACCTATCCTCCCATATCTCCTTTTTTCTTCGATCTCTCCACATCCGTGTATGTACCATTTCCCCCTCTACCAGCATCTTGGATATCCTGTATAGTCTGTGCATTTGTGTCTGGGGCAACTGTTGGCTCAGAGGTCTGGCTAGCACTTTCCGACCCCTCGGAGGTGCTGTGAGATGAAGAGGCCTCATCTATGAGCTGAAATCGCCCTTGTGGACTAGACTGTGTGGATGTTTGCTCCTCCTGAATAGAGGCTGAGTTGTCTTCCGAAGCTTCCCCATATGGGACATAGGAACTAGACTTGGAGAGGTCTGCATCTCTCCCTTTGACTGTTGTGGCCTTCTTCCTGATGGTTTTTGGCTGGCCAAGGGGCAAGGTACATCTACCTAGACCCCTAGAAGATTCACCTCTTCCTTTTGTAGTTTTGCCGCGACTGCACGATCGAACTATTTTGTATATCGAAGCAGAGAAGATCGTTAGTTGCAAGTCATCATTCAACACATTCAAGACTTATGTAGGCAAGGGAGAACAATGTGGACACAATGAGATTACAACAAAAAACAACAGGCTGCTAGAACTCGGATCTGCGGTCCGTAGATTTTTTATGTGCGACCGTAGTTAGGAAGTGCGGACCGCACATTTACGAGTGAGACCACACTTCTGTAAAACAAACATCATAGGCTTAGAAGCCCCTCACAGAAGATATTGCAGAGGCTATTTTGCAGCCGCAGAATATATCTGCAGTTCGCACATTTTTTAGCGCGGCCTCCTTACGATTTCTCCGATCTGCACAATTAAAGTGTGGCCTCACATGCACTTGTTTCACAAGGTTTCCCAAAATATCAAAACTGCAGACCACACAAATTCAAGCGCAACCGCAGATTTCACAAAATAATGCACAAGCATTATTTTTCTACTTAGATTTTGCAATTACTTGTACAAATAGACATGGTAATATGGTATAAACATGAAATCTCATTAACCCAAATGATTATAGCATGTATAATCAACTATCCAGTTTAGATCTACCCTACATGGACACCTGGATGAACTTTAATTAAAGATGGCCTAAAAAGAAACTAAATTTTAAATATTAAACTAGCACAAAAATTTAATAAGAATTGAAACATTCCAGATAGCGGGAGTGCACTGGGTGTATAAGCTAGGGTGGTTGTGTGTGGGGAGAGTGAAAATATCTTAGGAACTTGCAGAGTAACAATGATTTTGAGGAAAGGGAAAAGTGTAAAATGAGCCCAAGATTTCTATTTATACTAAGAATCCTAAGAGGGAAAAAGGGTCGAGTGCAGCCACAAATTTCCATGTGCGGTCTGCACTCTATCACCTAGGTCAACCTTCTCTGATCTTAATGTGCGGCCCGCACATTTTTGGGTGCGACCGCTAATTTCCACTTGCGATCGCAGATTAGCCCCGCACTGACAGGCTCAAACTTCAGAGAGTTATCATTTTTACACTTTGTCAAGCTTCCAATTGTGCGGTCCGCATGTGTAATGTGCGCCCGCAAATACCCTCCTGTTGTGGCACAAAGAATATGTGCGGTATGCACATTTTGAACACTTATCCATGTTTTAATTCACCCTTCTAGTAAGTCACACTCAACCCTGTAGCAAACTTCAAATAATGTTAGAACAAAAATAACACCTAACTACAAAAGAAAAAACGAAAAGAACATGGGTTGCCTCCCAAGAAGCGCCCAATTTAATGTTGCTACACGATGTAATGTCAAAGCTCCCACAAGTGAAGTAAATGACCGCCACCATGTGGCTATCTCCAACCTTGCCCAAGTAGTGTTTCACCCGGTGACCATTGACTTAGAATAATTTATTGTTCTTGCTCTTCATGTCTAATGCACCAATAGGTGTCACACCAACAATTTCAAATGGCCACTCCACTTGGATTTTAGCTTCCCCAGAAAATTTCTCAACCTTGAGTTAAACAACAATACTAAATCTCCCACCATGAACTCTTTGTTCCAAATGTAGTTTTCATGAAGATATTTCATCTTTTATTTGTACAAGGATGAACTCGCATATGCATGGTACCAGAACTCATCCAATTCATTCAAATGTGCAACCCTCAAGTTAGTGGCTACATCCCAATCAAGATTCAACTTCTTTAGAGCCCACATTGCTGGTACTCTAGTTCCTCCAGATGATGACAAGCTTTCCCGAACACCAACTGGTATGAATACATTATGATAGATCTTTTGTAAGCCGTCCGATAAGCACATAACGCATCATCAAGCTTCTTGGACCAATCCGCCCGATTAGCATTCACCCTTTTAAACAAGATACTCTTTATCTTCCTGTTGGAGACTTCCACTTTCTCACTAGCTTGTGTCTAATAGGAGTTGTGACCTTGTGAGTAATACCATACTTGCAAAGTAAAGTGTCAAAAGCACTGTTGCAAAAGTGTGACCCCCCATCGTTTATGATTGCAGTACCAAATCTTGTGAAAATATTCTTTTTCAAGAAAGCCACTACACTTCTCGCCTTATTGTTGGGTAAAATGATGGCCTCAACCCATTTGGACACATAATCCACTGTGACCAAGATCTAGGTGTTTCCACAAGAACTCACAAAAGGGCACATGAATTCAATGCCCCAAACTTCGAAAATATCAATCTCCTAGATGGTTGTGAGAGGCATTTCATTATTCTTTGAGATTCCACCAGCCCGTTGACATTCATCACATATTTTCACCAACTCACTAGCATCCCTATAAAGAGTAGGCCAATAGAAACCATAACTAAGCACTTTGGCCTCCGTTCTTGCTGCACCATGATGACCACTATATGGCGAAGAATGACAAGCCCGAAGAATATCACCTTGCTCTTCTTCCGGTACACACCTCCTAATCACCCCGTCTGTAAAAATCTGAAAAAGGTATGGTTCATCCCAATAATATTCTTGACAATATCTTTTGAGCTTCTTCCTTTGACTTTAAGAGAACTCATTCGGAATTATTCCACACACAAGAAAATTTTCCAAGTTTGCGAACCATGGAACCTTTTTCATTGAAATTGCCAAAAGTTTCTCATCGGGGAAGGAGTCACTTATTTCAAGTCCATCATGCGGCTTTCCCTCCTCTCCAAATGAGACAAGTGGTCTGCCACTTGGTTTTTACTACTTTTCCTATCTTGGATGTCAATATCAAATTCTTGCAACAAGAGTACCCATCTCATCAATCGAGCTTTGGAGTCCTTTTTTCTCATAAGATAACGAAGCACTGCATGGTCTGTGTGGACAATACCTTTGGCACCCATCATATACGAGCGAAACTTCTCAATTGCAAACATAATAGCAAGGAGCTCTTTATCCATAATGGTATAGTTGATTTGTGCACTATTCATTACTATCATAATAAACCGGATGGAATATCTTGTTGATACGTTGCCCCAAAACAGCCCCAATTGTTATGTCACTTGTATCACACATGAGTTCAAAAGGCACACTCCAATTTGGAGCGGTGATGTGGGAGTAGTTGAAAACTTGCGCTTCAACAATTCAAAAGCTCTCATGCAATCATAATTGAAATTGAACTTGACATACTTCTCAAGGAGCTTGCACATTGAGTTCACCACTTTAGAGAAGCCTTTGATAAATTACCGGTAAAAACCCGCATGGCCTAGGAAACTCTGCACACCCTTCACCAAAGTTGGGGGTGGAAGCTTTGAAATCACCTCAATCTTTGCCTTGTCAACTTCAGTTCTATTCCTTGAGATTTTATGGCCATGGACAATACCTTCCTCAACCATGAAATGGCCAATTGAGTACCGAGTTGGTTTCTTCACATCTAGCCAACACTTTGTCCAAATTTTCAAGAAAATCATCCAAAGATTCACCAACCACCGAGAAGTCATCCATGAAAACTTCAAGGTAGTCCTCCACCATGTCGGTGAAAATAGACATCATACACCATTGAAACGTTGTTGGTGCATTGCACAAACCAAATGGCATCCTCTTGAAAGCAAAAGTACCATAGGTACATGTAAAGGTTTTTTTCTCTTTATCTTCCAGGGCAACGAGAATTTGGTTGTAACCCGAGTACCCATCAAGAAAGCAATAGAAAGCACGACCGGCCAATATATCGAGCATTTGATCTAAGAAAGGAAGTGGGAAGTGATCCTTCCTTGTTACTTTTTTGAGCTTGCAATAATCCATACACACCCTCTATCTGGTCACTGTTATCGTAGGAGTCAATTCATTCTTATAATTGGTGACAAAACATCATGCCCTCCTTCTTTGGAACACATTGAACCGGAGAAGTCCACGAACTATCGGAGATAGGGTAGACAACCCCGGCATCCAGCCACTTGATAATCGCCTTCTTGGCAAATTCTTGCATAGCCTCATTGAGTCTTCTTTGATGTTCAATGGATTGTTTAGCGCCATCCTCAAACTTGATCTTATGCATGAAAATGGCGGAATTTATACCCTGATATCCTCCAAGGTCCACCCAATATCCTTCTTCCTCTTTTGTAACACTGCCAATATAGAATCTACCTGCACGTTAGTCAAACAAGAGGAAAGAATAACCGGTAAAGTAGAAAAAGGACCAAGAAATTCTTACCGAAGGTGTGGAGGCAATGACTTTAACTCCAAGGTAGGTGGCTCTTTAATAGAAGGCTTTGTAGGAGGAGTCTTCCTATTTTCAATATCCAAAGACAATTTTCGGGGCGCATAGTTGTACGACCCATTTCTTGAAAAGAGTTCACACATTCCATGAAACCATCCATCTCGTCATCATCAAATTTGATCAAGACGGCCTCCAACATATCACCAATATTTATAGTAGCACTTGTATCATCAATAATAACATTGGTCACCAAATCCACAAAAGAATACACCTCATTGCTATTCCTGCATGGGCTTACACACATGGAATACCACATTTTTATCACCAACCCTAAAAGTGAGTTCTGCGGCTTCAACATCATAAAGAGCCTTACCCGTAGCAAGGAAAGGTCTTCCAAGAATAATTGGCACTTCATAATCAACTTCACAATCTAGAATGACAAAGTCCTCCGGAAGAATGAATTTATCAACTCAGACCAAAACATCTTCAATCACACCTAATGGCCTTTTCATGGTACGATCAGTCATTTGCAATCTCATAGAAGTGGTTCTTGGTTGCTCGATCCCCAAAGTCTTGAAAATTGAATAGGGCATCAAATTTATACTTGCTCCAAGATCACAAAGAGCTTTAGCAAACTCTGCACTTCTAATTTTACAAAGAATCGTAAAAGCACTGGGATCCTCCAACTTAGGAGCCATTGAATGAACAATCACACTCACTTATTGAGTGACTTCGATAGTCTCAAAATTCATCATCCGCTTATTTGTCATAAGATCTTTCATAAACTTTGCATAACCGGTTTTATTTCAAAGCTTATACCAATGGCACATTGATTGAAAGACTCTTCATCATTTGAATGAACTTCTTAAATTGATTCTCACCATTTTTCTTGGCAAGTCTTTGAGGGTATGAAGGTGTAGGCTTAGGCTATGATGCCTTTGCCTTTTGCACTATCAGCTCCAGTATGTCAATGATGTGTTCTCTTGACGGGTTCACCTCCTCTTGAGTCTCTTCCACACTATCATCATTTTCAATCTGAACTTCCTCATTTGGTTGAACAACATTGTTTGGGATCTCTTCTTATTGCATTACTTGATCATCATCAACAAGTCGCCTTCCACTTGATATGGGTGCATTCCTACCTCTTCCATTTCTTGTGATAACCACCATAGCTTGATGTGTTTTGTGAGTCAAGTTGGGCACCCTAATCGACATTCTTTTCTATCATTTGATTGAACATATACTCAATACGACCCATCTTATTGTTTGAAGAACTTGAACCATTGGAAGGATAAGGAGATGGGTTGCTCGATTTTTGATACACCGGGGGACTTTGAAAACCCGACCCCCGGTTGCCTTGATTGTTACCCCAACCACCTTGGTTGTTTCCTCCCCAATTTCCTTAGTTGTTTCCACTCCAATTTACTTGATTGTTGTTGTTATGGAAATTCCCCTGATTATTAGAACTTCAATTTCCATGATTATTTTTTGGCCGCCATTATTTTTGGTTTGGGCCTTGGAAGTTGTTTCTTTGCCCTTAAAAATTGTTCACATATTGCACTTCCTCGTCTTGATCATTATAAGAATCATCTTGATCAAAACGTCCATCATCTTGCATATATTTCTCCACTCGGGTTTGAACTTGTGGACCCTTAGTCCTCTTCTAGCTCAGCAAAACATTCACTCCCTCCATGACATGAACTTGCTTAGTATCTTGCACTTGATTTAGTTGAGCCTTTGCTAGTTGAGTCATGGTTGTGGTTAATTCGGCAATGGCTTGCCCATGGTCTTACAATTCTTTGTGGATCTGGATCATAATCGGATCACCTTGTAGGACATTGGCTCGGGATTGCCAAGCCGATGACGTCTCCACCATCTCATCTAGAATGTCACGCGCCTACACATAAGGCGTAGTCATAAACTTTCCACCAGCTAGTTGATTCACTACACATTATTTGGATGTGTTAATCCCACGATAAAAGGTTTGTTGCAACATGTTTTCCGTCATATCGTTGTTGGGACATTCATTAACCATTATTCTATAGTGCTCCCAAATTTCGTGTAGTGGTTCATTCGGCTTTTGTTTGAATTGTGTAGCCATGCCCGGGAGAGAAAAACTTAGAAATAAACTTGGCCTCCAACTCACCCGAAGTATGAATTGAATGGTTCGGCAAACGTTCCAACCAGTCTAAAGCTTTCCTCCGTAATGAGAAGGGAAAAAGCCTTAGCCTCAATGCATCCTCGGAAATATTAGTTTGCTTGCTCCCCCAACATGTATCCATAAAGCCTTTCAAATGTTTTTAAGCATTTTGAGTTGGATTACCGGTAAAGAAATCCCGTTACTCAAACAAAATGAGCATCACATTGGTGATTAGAAAGTTGTCCGCCCGAATACAGGGATGGATTATTGCACTAGCATAACCTTCATGAGAAATATCCGATGTGGAGTTGCTTGTGATGGATGTGAGGGTGGAACAAACACGCTGTCTTGTGGTCCGGCCTCTTCGTTGTGGGTACCTCATCTAGATGTTCCTCCTCGTTGTCCAAGTCCTCCAAAGGCATATTTCATAGCTTATTGTTTGCCATGATTGTACCTAAGATTTCTTAAACACGTTAGTAACAAGGAAGGGAAAGAAAATATTCCAAAAACACACTCAAATATATAGTTAACACTGTTTTATCTCCCCGACAACGATGCCAAAAATCAATCCATCTCAACAATGAGCGAAAGAGTTCGTTGGAAGAATAGTACCCAACTATGAGTCGGGGTCTATTTCCTTAGGGATCTAACAATGGGTGTTAGAGTGTATAATTAATGTGTGAAGATGAAACAACTTAAATACACTTCCAATCAAGTTGGTTTTGCAAATTACTTCTACAATCTACATTATCAATGATCAACTAGAGAAATGAAACTAGAAATTGACTAAGTGTTTTTGGTTGTTTTCAAATAGGTAAAAAGCCTAGGGGCATAATCCTCACCTAGGTGTTCGCCTAATGGGTTAATTACGTGAACACTTGTTTTATTGATTGAGGTGTATTATGGCTCTCAACTCTACCCGTTTGGCCATGAGTTTTGCCAAAATAAATTTGGGATTTATTTGGAAAACTCATGTTTGGCCATAAATTTTGCCCACATTTTGGCAAAATCCCAAACTTCAAATCCCAAAATCACCTCAATTGCTGATTTTGGGCCAAAATCCCAAAACTTGAGAATTTTATACATGTTTTTCCAAAATAAAGTTGGAAAATATGTATTGAAAACGTATGTCCAAACATATTTTCATCTTCAAACCAAACTTCACCCAAATCAGATTTTTCAAAATAAATTTGAGAACCTATGGTCAAACGCTAGCTAAGTTACCCACTCAATACCTCTCAGTCATAGAGTGATTTTGTCCAATTTGGCTTTCTCAAGCCCAAATGGGTATCAAGCCAAATAGTTGATATGAGCTCAAGCCAGGGTTTTCATATCTCTAGTTCAAACCCTTTAATTAGGCTAGTCAAATCCTTGACTAGCCCAATCTCTTGTTAGCCAAGTTTTTCTAGACTAGGTCCCTTTTTCTCAAGTAAAGACCAAGTCAAAAAGGATATGAATCAATGTTTGTAACCATTAATTCTAAAATTAAAGCATGAAAAAGGCTAAATAACAAATACCCAACCACGAACAATCATTAAATTAAATACACATAAGGTTTACACACTAGGGTTGGGTCACAACCCTAGTAAGTAACTAGCTACTCATAGTAGAAAATGAATCAAACAAAGAAAAAACGCTAAATAAATCCATAATGTAAATTTAAAATGATAAAAGTTGATGTTTTAGTCCCAAAATGATCACAAATTACCCATAATGGTAAACTACAACAGCTACAACTAAGAAAACTTCAAAACTTGACCTAACAAAGTGATTCATGTCTATTTATAGTGGCCCAAAATTCGCTGATAAAAATGCCCTTCGGGAGGTTCTCCGACCGCACAATTTCATGTTGCTTGATAATTTCTGCAGCGGCACAATCTTATCTGCGTTTGCACTTCAGCTTCTGCAGCTGCATAATTCATGTGTGGTCCGCACTTCTGGTAAGGCTTTAGTCTTAGTCATTTTGCACACTCTCTGAACTTTTAAATTCTTGTCAGTGTGACCATGTTCTGTGGCCATGCAAATTGTATGTGGTCCACACTTCTTCTTCAATCACTTCTGAGCTTCTACATCAGATCTGCGGCCATAGAGAGAATTCTGTGGTCCACACTTGCTTCTGTGGCCGCAGAAATACTTCTGCGGACCACACTTCGGGTCTGCTGCGCCCCTTCTTGCCTTGTGTGCCGGAACACTCCTTTTTGAGTTGTATTTCTTCATTATAGTCCAAATCTCCAACATTCCTGCAATGTGCACACTTGTTTGGGAACATAAATTTGCACTTTCGGACTAAAATTAAAGCAAAAGGTATTAATAAGTGGTCAAAATCCATACTTATCAATGTTACTAAACTACTTAAAGTTGTTGAACTAATGGCTAATTTCAATGTTTTTCTTTATGTCACTAAATATATCTAACGAAATCAATGTTGTAGCGTTAAAGAGGAGAAAAAAGAAAATTTAAGTGAAAGATAAAAAGGCAAGCACTGAACCAAAAAATCTAGGACGCACCAGGAGGAGCTAATGTCGCAGCGTTAAGTCCTTTATAACTTTTCAAATCATCAAGGTTATTGCTGAAACAATCCCTAGATTGATATCGATTAGTTGACATGGTAAAATGGGGGGGGGCAATTTGTGAAAACTTACTATTGCCGGAATCTTTTAATTTTTCTCTGAAAAATTTCATCTCCGGTTCCCATTATATTTCCCGTTCTCTCTTTTTTCTCCTCTACTCTAATCCTAGTTTGTCTTACTAAAATGCCTCAAAACAGTAAACCTCCTCAAAGAATAGATACATCTTATACTGGAGAGTGGATTCAAGAAAATCTTGAATGAAACCTCATTCACGAGAGAGGAAAATTCTTTGATTCTCAAGATGGGGAAGGGGATGTTGCTCAAGTGCTAGAGTTCTATAAGTGTGGTGAAGTTTCTAAACCCCCATGAAGTTTTGCTTAGACTTGGTGAGAGAATTTTAAGTAAACTTGGATAGAAATGCTCAATTCTTTACTGTTAGAGGACTCAAAGTTGACTGTTCTCCACATGCTATCAATTGTTTGTATCATCTCAGACCAGAGGATGATAGTCAAACCCTAGTATTCATTAACAACCATAATCCAAATGAGTTGGAGTTTCTTTTATGTTCATTTGGTGCTACTTGGAGGTATGATACAAATGTATCTAAGGTATGTTCAAAAAGAAAAAATATTATGTACAAAACTAAGCCCGTTCTTGCTTTTTTAAGTAGCAGAATGATGAAATACCCATGGAACTGACATATACTTGAACAGATTAGTTTTTTTATTCGCAATTTGTTCAAGAATGTCTCTGAAAATGGATAACATCATCAATATCCATATGAAGTTCTGTAGGTTTGTCCCCATTGTGGGGAGTTTATGATCTCCATTCACCATAACTAGATTGATCAATAAAACAGGGATTAATTTTAATCCAAAAGCTTTGAGTCCATCTAACAAAAAGATTAACAAAAGTAAGGTCACAACTTGCAACAACTAAAGGTTTACAAAAGAAAAAAGAGATAACAAAATCTTCTTTTGAGAAATAGGGGACAAGCCCCTATTTTTCCAATTACATGAAAAGTTTATTTTCATGGAGGGAATAATTTGCAAGAATGAGGGAAAAAGTGAATTTTAAAATTTATAGTGTAGAGGATAAGTTGATGAAGAAGTTGGATAGGCTTAGAATCTGATAATCATGAGATGATCTATAATTGTAACGATCCGACAAGTCATTTTGAGAATTTGCATTTAGCTTGGTGGTTGGAGGTCGTGAGTAGATTCATATGGTGTCTTATGACTTGTGTGTATCATCGGTGTTGGTTTTCGAGTGGTACGTGATTGATTTGGATGAATGATGCTCAACTAGGAAGCTTTAAGTTGGAAAAGTTGAACAAGTTTGACTTTTATGCATTTGACCTTGGGGTGGAGTTTTTCTTGTCCCGTTAGGTCCGTATGATGATTTTGAACTTGGGCGTATTCCCGGATCTGCATTTGGATGTTTTTGAAAGGATTTGACTTTATTTGGCAAAAGTTGGCAATTTGAAGGTTTGAAAAGTTCATAGGTTTGATCTTGAGTTGACTTCGATGTTATCAGATTCAGATTGTAATTATGAGGGATGGAATAGGTTATTTATGTTATTTGGAACTTGTGTGCAAAATTTAAGGCGATTTCGAGTTCTTTAGACGTGTTTAGTGTAAGTTTTGAATTTGGAAATTTGAAATAATTCATTAAGGTTGAATTGAGGTGAGATTTATTTTTTTGATGTTATTTTATGTGGTTCGAGACCTCAAGTAGGTTTGTGTTATATTTTATGACTTGTTAGTATGTTTGGACGGGGTCCCGAGGGGCTCAGGTGAGTTTCGTAGTGGTTTTGGATCATTTCGGATGGGTTTTGTGTTTCTTGTTTGCTGGTGTCAGGTAAGGTATCACGATCGCGAGCAGGCTATTGCGTTCGCAAATAGATAGTTGAGCTGGAGGAGATTGTTCTACATGTTCGTTGTTGAGGGACTGCATTCACGAAGGCTGTTTGATGGACATGGTGCTTTACACTTTGCCTTTACGACTGGGCGTCCGCATTCGCGGAGTGCGGACTGATATGTGCATAGCATTCGTGAGTGTGAGACGCGAATGCAAATGGTATTTCTGTGGCAGTGACTTTTGTGCTTCGCGATCGTGAAGGCATTCCCACGATTGTGATGGGTATCCCTGAAGTAGTATTATAAAGCATTCTATTTCGAAGGTTTTGGTTATTTAATCACATTTTGAGTTCTAGAGCTCAAATTTGTGGGTTTTAGGCAACTTTCAGGATTTGGAATGGGGTAAGTATTTTGACTTGGTTTGATTATTTTACATGATTTAATCTTTGATTTCGGCATTTGATTGATAAATCTAAAAGAGAAATTGGGATTTTTATCTAACCTTTTCTAAAGTAAATATATGAGATTTGAACATCGGTTCAGAGTCGAATTTGAGTGAAACTAGTATGGTTGGACTCGCATTCAAATGAGTTGTCAGAATTTGTGAGATTTGTTGGGTTTCGGGGTGCAAGCCCTGGTTGAATTTTTTACTGAGTTTGAGTATTTGATTAAAGATTCGAGCTTTATCGTTTGAGTTTGATTCCTATGGCATTATTTGATGTTTTTGAGTTGCTTTTGGCTAGTTTCAAGCTGTCCAGAGGTCGATTCACATGGAATGACGCTACTAGAGTATTTGATTTGGTTTGATTAAGGTAAGTATCTTACCTAAACTTGGTTGAGGCACTAGTTGCTTGAGTTATTTGTGATATCTATGTGCTATTGGTGGCGCATATGTGTGCGGTTGAGCCCATGTGCGTGCACCGGGCTATGATATGCTTTGAATTGATTGCTAAGCTTCATGTTGTGATGAGTCTTATACTTGTATTCCTGTTGTGAGATATTTTAGCCATATTTAAGGTTACGTGGAGGTTAATATTCTGATTGAGACTGATAATTGCTACTTTCGTGATATATTTGTCTGATTTGAGCTATCATAGCTCAATTTGCACATGCCTACACTTTAGCATGTCACTTATACCAGTTCAGGAGTATGAAATTCGATGTTCTTGATCATGCACATGTATTCTTGCATGTATGCTTTCTGTGTGATACTGATTGGACTGGTAGCCCATGACCACACCGGCGGATTGTGATATTGAGCAAGTGATCACGCTGGGCAGATTGTGATATTGAGATTGTGACCATGCCGGGCGGATTGCGATATTGAGCCTGTGACCACACCAGGCGGACTGCGAAATTGAGTCTGTGACCACGCCGGGTGGATTGTGATGTTGAGCATATGACCACGCTAGGCATATTGTTATATTGGCACGCTAGTTGTCTGTGTAGCACGTGAGTTGTCCATCCAGTTGATATTATCAGCACGTGAGTTGTCCGTGCAACATGTGAGTTGTCCGTACGAATCCAGATTTTGATATTATTGGCACATAGTTGTCTGTGCGGTTGATATTATTTGCACGTGAGTTATCCATATAGCACGTGAGTTATCCATGCATCGTGTGGATACATATACATCCCCCTAGGGTCACCCTCTCATGTTCCTTCTTGATGATGTACACACGAATTTGTGACAAACTGACGGGTTTCTAGTTGATATGGGCCTTAGGAAGGTTGATCAGTAATTTGGTTCATTTATTGAGATTCTGATTTGGGCCTTACAGTCATGTTGTGATTTCTATTTGGATCGGGTTGCGCGCCGCAATAGATTGATATTTGGTTATTGCATTTCATCTTTACTTGTAATCTCATTGGCTGATTGTTTGATTTATTTGAATATCTTCCTTATATGCTGGATTGTTGACTGAACAAACTATACTAAGAGAATTGTGTGCACCGGGGTGGTTTTATCTGTAATTTCAAGATTTGATCACATTACTATTCTGTACTTGTTGGAACATATGAATTGTATAGATGATGGCGAGTATCATTTATAATTCTTGCTTCTATTACCTCGTTGAGGTTAGTTATGATACGTTCTGAGCATATGGGGTCGGTTATACTCATACTACACTTCTGTACCTTGTGCGCAGACCTTGGAGCTGAGATGATATGGAGGACGGAAGCTAGGGGTGGGCATTCGGTACTTCGGAGCGGTATTTAATAACTTTGGTTCGGTATTTCGGTATTCGATTTATCAATTGTATATATCAAATACCGCACCAAAGTAGTTCGGTACAGTTCGACATTTCTTATTTTGGTTCGGTACGATTTCAATTTGATACATAATGAATCACCTTGTGCTAATAACGCTGTTAATACTTAGAGCCTAAGCAAGGAGAAACAAAAATAGAATACCTGCATCAGAACTCAATAAAAAGTTTTCATCAACCACAATTGTTGTTTACATATAAGTGGCACCTAGCCATCCAAAGATGAAACTGTCAAATATGTTTATAACTACACATAGTATATACTAAAGCCTTCCTGCATCGGAGGCGCACTCCACAAACTATCAGCCTAGCTTTGGCCTAACTCAATTCCTGGACAACGATTAAACCTCAAACCAAAAACTAAGTTAGCCTAAAAAACCATTCAAAAAGGGAATCCAGTAAGCAAAGTTGAGTATTCTAGTTATTCATAATTACTGCAAAGTCTTTACGAGCAGCAGAATTACGACTAACGAGTAGCAGCCCAGCGCAACAAAATTTCTAGCCCAACCACAAAATTTTTAATTCAAGTTTACACATTACACAGCTGCAACAAAAACACAGATGCATCATGCAACAGCCACTAACGAGCAACAGCAGAATTAAATAGTCTCGAATCAACATAAATAGTCTCGAATCAACTTAGTCTTAAATACGGATTCCTAGAAGACGCTCAAGACAACCCCTAATATGATTCCTTAAACAATATGTGCCATCCCTTTTTCGACGAACATTATAGACTCGACCACAGTGCTTGCACTTTACTTTGCGAACTTCTCCGTTATCTTCTACCACTTCAAAATGTTCCCAAACATGAGAGCGCACTTTTAGTGGCACGAGACATGATTGAACTTGAACCTAAAAATACGAAGATAAATTAATAATTTAGAATATTATTTTTATGATAAAAGAACAAAACTATAAAAGTAAATCACCTAACGAGTATTAAACTTACCACTTAAGTTGTAACTATACATCAACAATGCTAGTAGTGCTTCCATTATTTTCCATTTCTAAAGATAATTCGACGAAATATGTCATACAAATAAACAAGTGTAATATATTATTTTAAACTAAAATACAAATTACTCAAGATACTCCCACTCTTCTTCAACACTACTATGATTCTTCTCTTCTCTAAACCAATCTTGAACACAAATATGACCTTGCATGCATTTAGGAGTCAATGAAGTCCTAAATGAATCAAGAAAACGGCCACCAGTACTAAACGCACATTCCGACGCTACACTAGAAATTGGAATGGCCAACACATCACGAGCCAACTCTGAAAGAATAGAAAATCTAGGAGCATGTGTTTTTCACCAACTTAAGATATCAAATTATTCACTAAAAGGCTCTTGTTCTTAACTAATGTATTTATCCAACTCCGATTTAGCACCCCCACTTCCATTGTCTTCCTTTTGTTTTTTCAAGTGAAGCTTCGTCCTTATTAATGATGTAGTTATAACACTCCCACTAGATGTATTATGTGTTATCAGATGAAGTAGATCCAGATGGAGATTGAGGACAAGATCATGTTGAATACGTTTTTAGATACTCTCCAAACAAAGAATTCACATAAGCATACACCTCACCATTTATTTTCTTCCCTTTTTCCTCCCAAAAAGTTCTTCAAGTGCAAGGCTAACATATTCAAACTTGTTACGTGGATCCAAGGCAGAAGCAATAAAAATTATTTTATTCATCTTTTCAGGCTCACTCCAATACTTCTTGAAATTTTCTTGCATCTGCTCAACCATTTTTCTCAAATTCGCATCCTCATTAATTAAACACATTTTCAAATGGCAATAAATTCAGATACATCCTCAAAATGAGAATTACAAGTGACATAACGTGAACGTGAAACCTTTTTGATGAGCTCATGTAATCTTGCAAGAAACTTTATCACGTTCTTCATATTCACCCAATCATCAGATTCAAGAGGACATGCACTACTACCGTCTTCATAAAGATGAGAACAAAGAAAAGCAAAAAATCCATTATCAAATTGATGAAACTTGTCAAAGACCTTTTCAAAGTTTTGCGCCGTATCCAACATCAAATATGTGGAATTTCACCTAGTAGGAACATACAAACACAATGTTTTGGTACATTCTACCTTTACATGTGTACAACATTGTTTAAACTTTAAGGTCCTTGCATGCGATGCTCTTACATACCTCACAGGATTTCTAATACATGTGACATAAGCATCACTTTCTTTCAAACCATCTTGCACAATTAGATTAAGTATATGAGAAACGCATCTCACATGAAGACTCTAACCACTTATCATATTAGTTTTTCACATATTTAACTTTTTAGACAATTCTTTGACTGTGACATCATTTGAAGAAGCATTGTCCACGGTAATAGTGAACACCTTGTCTAGTTTTCACTCAAGTAAATAATTACCAATAGCTTTAGCCATCTCTTCATCCTTATGATTAATGATAGGGCAAAAATTTAGTATTCTTTTCTGCAACTTCAAGTACCTATCAATGAAGTGGGTTGTCAAACACATATAATTTATTCTTTGCAATGAAGTTCAACTGTCTGTTGTGAGGCAACTTTTTGATTGTGCTTCTCTAAAAGACCTTCTTAGATTTTGCTTCAATTCATCGTAAACTTCATAACAATTCCTTGTTATTGTTCTACGAGAAAGAAGACGAAATAGGGTTGATCTATTCTCATAAACTTCATAATGCCTTCCTTTTCTAAAAAGCTAAATGGTAGTTCATTAATAACTATAATCTTAATTAAATCCCTCCTAATCCCTTCTTGATCAAATTTCCAAAGCGATCATCCATCCTTTTGGCAAGACTAAAAGTTTATCCTTGTTTGGGAATTATCTTTATCAATGTTAGGTGGGTATTCTTTGCATCTAGTCAAATAATTTTTCAATCCTGTTGTTCCATTCCAAGATGAATTAGCAGCATAAGCTTGTTTATAATATTTACACCTCACTTTACCGACCCCATTTTCCTCAAATTTATCAAAATGTTTCTAAACTTTGGATCTGTATTCTATGGATTTTCTTTTCTTCGAATCTTGAGTATCAATTATGTTGGCATTGGTATCTTCAAGAATAAGTAAGCTTTCATTTGAACCGGCATCACTTACTCTACTTTCATCCACCATCTATACTGTAACGACCTGGTCGATCATTTTGAGAGTTAGCGCCCCCCCTAATAACTGCTTCTCCCATGTCTTATTATGTTAATAGAATGCGTCGGAGCATTGAGTGATGAAAATTGGAGTGAATTTGGTCATATAGTCCTTTAAGGTGAATTTTAGCTTTAGAAATTGGACCGTAGCTAGAGCCGTGTGAAAACAGATCCGGAATGGAATTTCGTCGACTCCATTAGCTTTGTTGAGTGATTTTGAGGTTGGTAGCATGCTTGGGTTGTGTTTTCGAGGTTGGATGTGGATTTAGGCTTGAATTGACGAAAGTTAGAATTTCGGCGATTTCGGCCAATAGGTGAGATTTTGATATCGGACTCGGAATGGAATTCCAAAAGCGACAGCAGGTCCGGAATGTCATTTATGACCTGTGTGCAAAATTTGAGGTCATTCGGATGAGTTTAGACGTGTTTCGGCGTCGAATGTGAATTCTTGAAAATTCCTAAGTTCTTAGGCTTGAATCTATGCATATTTGAGTATTTTGATGTTATGGGACGTGTTTTTAAGGATCGACCAAGTTCGAAGAAGGTATTTGGGTTAGTTGGTAGGTTTGGTAGAGGTCCCATGGGCATCGGATGATTTTCGGATGCTCAACGGACTAGTTTTGGACTTAGAGAAACACCAGATTTTTGCTGCAGTTGGTTTCCTTCTATGCGTTCGCGTAGAGGTCATCGCGAATGCATAGGCTATTTTGGGCTTTAGGTATTTTTGCCCTTCGCTTTTGCGGGCAGTGGTATGCGTTCGCGGAGCTTTGTCAGGTGGTTATTCACGGACGCGGGACCCCCCTTCGCGTTCGCATAGCTTTAATGCTGGGGTCCCATGGGCTTGGGTCCTTGTTCTTCGTGTCCGTAGGGGTGGGACGCGTTCGCATAGACTTAGTGGGACTACTCTCCGCGTTCGCATGGCCTATGTCGCGTTCGCGAAGGCCAATTCTGGTCCCAGTGAAATTTTACCCTTCGCGTTCGGTGTACCCTCCGCGAACGCATAGCACAATACCTCAGCAGATCATTTAAAACCCCAATTCGAAGCTTTAAACCTATTTTCACCATTTTTGAATTATGGGAGCTCGGGAGAGGCAATTTTCGAGGGACTTTCCATTTGGGTATTCAAGGTAAGCGATTTCTAACCATCATAGGTTAAATTCCACCCTTAAATTCGAGATTATTGAGTGGGAATTTGGGAAAATGGGAAGAAACTCCTTAGACCAAACTTTGGGCTTTTGATTGGGTATTTGACCTCCGATTCGAGAGTTTTTCATATGGGTTAGACTCGTGAGTGAATAAGGATTCGGAAAATGTAAATTTTATCTGACTCCGAGACGAAGGCCCGAGGGGAATTTTGGTCAAGTTTTTTCTAATTTCGCGTATTAGTTCTGAATTAATTAGTTAGTTTGAATTCTTGAAATGATATTTACATTATGCAATCGAATTGAATAGATTTGGGCCACCCGGAGTTGGATACTCGTGGCAAGAGCGTGATTATCGGTTGATTTGCACAGTCGAGGTAAGTGGCTTGCCTAACTCTGTGTTGGGGAATTTCCCCTTAGGCATTTTAACTGGTTTTTACTATACAAACCCCGTGTACGTGGGGTGACGAGCGCGTGCATGGGATATTTTCACTGAATTTCCATATTTCTTCTACGACAAGTCTCATTTTCAATCCTATTATTATTGTTATTGGTTTGAGCTGAGTAAACACTTAAGATTTCTTTATGACTAGCGATTTTACCTGATTTTTCACTCGTTGCTACTATTTAGAATTAGTCAAGTATTTTACCTCATGATTTCCAACTGTCTTTCTCAAAAGCTTTGAATTACGTTATAATTAATATATTTCTCCTTGCATTGCATTGAGTAGTTGCATTGGGACTACGGGCTTAGACCTGAGACTTTCCCTCGCATTGCATCGCATACATTGGGACTGCGGGCCGAGACCTGAGACTTTCCCTTGCATTGCATTGCACAATTTTTTATTGAGATGCTGTTATGCTGAGTTGAAGGTTATTGCATCATTTATATTTAGTCTTTACCTTAATTTCTGTTAACTATTACTTCTTTACTTAACTGTTAATTATATATGTTATTTTTGCAAACTCAGTAGAGCCTCAACCTTACCTCGTCACTACTTGACTGGGGTTAGGCTTGGCACTTACTGGGTACCGAATGTGGAGTACTCACGCTGTAATGACCCGGTCCGTCGTTACGTAGAACCTTCATCATAATTGTAGCTATTGACTTACTATATATTGGTTATTCTGTTATTAATGTGTTAGAGTTGATAGGCTTGGAATCGGAATAGTTAAATGAGAATTCAGACACTTAGTCCTTAAATAATAGCCTTAAAATGGGAAAAGTTAACTAAGAGTTGACTTATTGGTAAACGACCTCGGAATGCGGATTTTATGGCTCGGATAGCTTCGTTAGGTGATTTGGGACTTAGGAGTGTGTTCAGAATAATTTTGTGATGTCCGGTGTAGAATTAGGCTTGAATTGGTGAAAGTTAGTTTTTGGCGATTCCGGTCGGCAGTGGAAAATAGGCTATCGGGATCGAAATGAAATTTCGACAGTTGGAACAGGTTCGTAATGTCATTTTTGACTTGTCTGCAAATTTTCAGGTCAAACGGAGTTGATTTGAATAGTTTCGGCATCATTGGTCAATTTTAGAAATATCAAAGTTCTTAGGCTTGAATCCGATGTAAATTTGGAGTTTTGATGTTAGTTTTGGTGTTTTGAGAGTG
>ML293369.1:16507-33726 GCA_005239495.1 Nicotiana undulata | reverse complement strand
CCCGGTTTTGGGATTGTTCGTGTAGATGTCTTATTATTTCATTTTGAGCTTTCTAAGACAATATTATAAATTTTCTGTTGTGAAACAGCTGGACTGATTTGGAATGTTCAGTAAAGTTTTGAGAGTTACTAGTGTGGAATGTTCCTTTTTATAAAGTGGGACATTAATGAATTCGAGAAATGTTCAATAGAGGTTGGAAGGTTAATTGGTTTTATTATTGTTATGTTATGGTTATAAATGTCAAAGTGTTGTGTACGTTGGCTGGCCTAGCGGGTTCAACGTTAGGCGCAGTCACGGCCTAAAAGGTGGGATTTTGGGTCGTGACACCCACATCCCTATTAGAGAGAGAACGTTAAGTAACCTGAAGAGCCACTGGATGGAGCAAAGGGGAGCTAAAAGCAAAAGAATGTCTTGTTCGAGTTTTCAGAATAAAGTGATAGGCATAAATGTTAGCGGGAAATAAGAAAATAGTTAATGGAGCACTATGAGTAAGATATGATACATGGATGTCAACGGTAGATCAAAAGATGATAGTATTACAGAATCTATAGTCAAGTGAAGGAAGAGACGAGAGGTGATAGGCCTTAGGACAACAAAAGAGTATAGGCCTTACAGTCATGTCCTCATTTTGAGAAATAAGCTCGCAACTCTAGAGCGATTACCAGAAGGAATAGTTAAACCCAAGAGTAATAGAAATCAGTATGGGTTGGTGAACAAGATAAACTTAACATGAATTAGGGACTGAGTGATCTGATAATAGTTGGCATCACAATGTCACGACCCCAAATACTAACAGGTCGTGATGGCACCTATCGTGGAACTAGGCTAGCCACTATCACATAACTACACATTTCTTTTAACAAAATTTCCTCAAAGTCATTAATAATAATTCATAGCAAGTATAAAATTTCTCTAAGTCTTTAACAAAGCATAATAGAATCTAACAGTCTAAAACCATTCCCCAGAACTGGAGTCAACTGATCACGAGCATCTAAGAATAAGGACAATACTGCTAATGTCATAATACACTGTCTTAGAATAAAATACTAAATACTGAAGGAAGGAAAGGAAATGGAGAAGTTGTGGACGCTGGACAGCTACCTCGAAATCCCAAAAGTTGAAGCCGAATGGACGCAAATGACTACTGCTCAGAACCAGTACCTGGATCTGCACACAGAGGTGCAAGGAGTAATGATGAGTACGCCAACTCAGTAGTAATGAAAATAAATCAAATCTGAAGATAAGAAACACATAGCACAAAACACCAATTCACAAATAGTAAAACGTCGAGCCTGAATAAAGTATACATTTAATACATAAGTTTGAAAACCAATTTCCATAAAAATCCTTTGGAGCAAGTATATTTTCAAATGCTTCTCAGTATAAGTCCCAAAATATCAGTATTGAAGAATGAAGTGGATCATAATCAAAACTCACTGAAAATATCATCATAACCGCCCCTCGGGCAATATCAATCACTCATAAATAGTCACTCAGCACCTCACCATCACTTAGTAACCGTCACTCGGCACCTTAACATCACTCAGTAACAGTCACTCAGCACCTCACAGTCACTCATGCCTCCCAATCACTCGTCACTCGGTACTCGGTACTCGGCACTCGCACTCAGTAGGTACATGTCGCGCCCTCTTTTTCCTCGCGGAGATCAGGTTTAGGAAATTTGGGTCGAGACAACTCTTTCCTTTTGGGAAAAGGGGTTTGCATTTTGGAGAGTCGCCACCTAACGATTTTAAAGGTGTGTTAGGGCACCTAAGGGGTTGATTTACAACTACGTCGTTAACCAGAGATAGGGTAAGGGATTGAAATTATCCCAAGGGAAAGGTGTTAGGAATCCCTCGGGATCCACAAGTGTGGTTCCCGGCCAAATAGCTTTGTGAATTTGTGCAACTTATCAAATAAAAAAATAAATGCTCAAATAAGAGGGGATTTAAGTTTTAAGCATACAAAGTGTTTGAAAAATAGAAGAGCTAAGTTTTGGAAAAAGGGTTATAGTCTAAGCATTTAAAGAATATCCTAGGTTTGCAATAATATGGATCACATCAATGCAATACCCGGTATGACACTCCTCAAAAGAGGGGCTACACATAGTATTAGCGCATCGGTCATCATATCCATATTCTACCCTTTCCCACCCCATGGAGGTAATTAAAGCGCGTAATGGTCACGAGCTCTATTGCGTGTTGTTACCCGTTCCTTCCTATCAGTACCGGAGGAGGTTAGGACTACTATCCTAAAATGAGGTACTAGGCAGACCCTCAGGTTTGAAAGGTAAAATTCTAAAGCGACAAATAAAGAACATATAGGACTGCAGTAAATGGGAACACATAAGAGCATGAAAGAGGCTCAAGTTTACCTCCGCAAATAATGCACATAAGTAGCACGACTCAAACACACGTAAGGACAACATTCAAATTCAGAAACCTAAGATAGGGCGTCTAAGTGAGTTCAGAAGATAAACAAATATGTATGTCTATTTTATTACTCAGAGAGCCCTAATCAGTTTTGCCTACTGATTTAAAAAAAAACTGTTGGCCCTTAGACAGTAAACGTAATCAAATCAGCATTCAGTTTTAAAGAGATTGATTACCTAAGGCTTGCCTAGGCGTGGGGTTGTACATAATAGCTACCAGAATTATTAAACAGTTTAGAGGTTGTGTTACCTAAAAAAACATGTTGTTCTAAGTGATGTAAATCTGAGAATGCAAAGTCAGTTACAAATTTCTATTAAAAGCAGACATGATAATCGTATGCAAGACTATTTCATCCCTATCATGAATCAGCAGTTTAAACTTAGGAGTAGTTAATCAAATGCAAACGAAATCCTAGAGTATGGTATCTAATATGCACATATAAATGCAGGATGGTTAAGACATAATTTCAGGATGCGTGGAATTTCTAAAGCATGATTTCTAAAGTGCGCAAAGAGTTACAGGATGATTGAGGCATGATTTTGAATGCTCAGGAGTGACAGTTTTATGTTGATTTTATTACACTAGGAGCAGGATTTCTAAATTGTGGACATATAAATTAAAGACATGATGTACGTCAAAGTAATAAACATGAGAGCCTTAAAGACATGATATCTAATGCATGTTTGGCAGGGTTTGAATGAACATGTTGATCCTAAGCATGATTCTAATGCAGATATAGAGAATATAAAGAACCTAAGGCATGATTTCTACCCTTGTATATCTACGGCATGCATAGTTATCCCTTTCCCTTTTCAATATCCATCCCCAAGAGTTGTTTACAATAATTTATTACAGACCATGGATCATGAATTACATAATTGAAATAGATAAAAATAAGAAGTTATTCTATAGGGAGCCTACAGATAGGCCCAAGTCCTCCAAACCTCATTGTCAATGGTATTTAACAACCTTCCTCATAATCCGGGTGTGTCAAAGTTCCCTAAGGACCTCAAGGGCTCCCGGGCAATGCTCACACCCATATTTCCACAATCATAGTAGAATAAGTGCAGTGTGGAAGTGCCAGCCTCAGTGTGTCAGAGTTCAGAGGGAGATCAAGGGTCCCAAAGCAGTTCTCACACCAAGGGGGCAGAACTTAAAGGTCTAAGAATAAAGTGAAGTGAAGGATGTGATTTGAAAAAAGTTGTCTTAAAAGAACATTTCTTAAAAAAATAGTTTATTTGAAATAGTTTGCAAAATAGTAAGTGAGTGGTTTAGGGAAACAGTTTCAAAACAATCAACCAGCACCAAACAGCACATAGTGCATAGAGACAATACAAACAAGGGAGCAGGGATTGGGGACACATAAAAACAGATTGGGATACCAGTTAATAGAGTATCACAGCATGTACAGAGCCCAAACAGACATAGTTTTTCACAAAAGGTTCATGCCAATGACTAAACAGAAACAGATAAATAGAGTACTAGAGCATATAATAAACATAGCCACACATAGGTTTAGAGAAGGTTTGGAGTATAGCATGTGTTCAAGATTACATGGAGACTAGGTAACACATAGTGCAATTGTAGTATACTAGGAATCACAGAAGACATAAGCAGAATTATATTAAAACATGCAAGGGGTAGTACACATGCTGAGGCTAAAGGGGAAAGTTACTAAGAACTAAAACAACAGAGCATACAAAACTAGTTGCAAGTAAGACAACAGAACCAAAAGTGAAGCAGATTAGGCATTGGATGAATTGAAATACCCGAAGAAACACATTGTTTTGAAGCTTAAATAAATTGGAGACATACCAGTTGGAAGGATAGCAGGTAAAGAATGAATAGTAAGCAAATAGAATAACTAGTCATGGCTTCCAGCCAACTAGTAACATCAAGTAATCAAGAGAAGAACAGTAGAGAGTATGTGTGTGAGTAAGAGAGAGTTTTTGAACAATGTGTTTGTTCGTCCTATGCTAATGAAATACCAAAGCATTTATAGTTTGAAAACAGGTAGCCAAAAAAGGTAAACTAATAGTTCAGCAGTAATTATAGAAGTACATGCCAATTAGAATAAAATTAGTCTAAAGACTTCCTTAAATTAAGGAATCACATTCGATCAGTTATGGCCGGCGATAAAATAAGGAAAGAAAATCGTATGAGTCTGATTGTAGCACATAAGGAAATAGTATAAGTGTAAATTAGGTATAGAGCATCCAATTGAAGCCAAGTTCAGAAATTCTAATTAAGGAAAATACATATGAATTATTTTGACAATAACATTAGTTATGAAAATAAGGCAAGAGATAAATTTAAATTCCGAAAATCAGTAGGGAAGTCCATGAGTGAGGTCTTAATTACGGGAAGTCAATATTGAATCAATAAAAATATTACACGTTTAAGGGAAGACTCAAAAATCAGTAGAGAACATTGTGCAAAACTAGTAAAGTATCAATCATAGAGATTAAGGGATCCACAAATAGAAAACAATACTGAGTTTAGGTGAATTAGCATAAGATTATGATAATCATAATAACTCCTAATAGACGAAAATCAGAAACCCTAATAGGAAAATACAGGGTAAAATCACATAAATCAGGGATTCACATAGAGCATGGCCTAATTAACAAATTAAATGTAGTATAGGTAGGAGAAGTGAAGACATAATAGGCAAGAATAATTGCAGCTAGAAACCTTAACAAGCAAACATAGGGTAAGAAATGGTAGAATCACGGAGTACTCATGAGAAACAGTAGTCATAATAAAATAGGTAAACATGTTATCGCAAATAAACTCAGAACCATAGATTGAAGCTAAGAAAATTGGGGGTTTTTAACAAAAATTAATCGATCAAAGGGGAAAGTTTAAATAATGTTTAAACACACTGAAAATCATAGGATAATACTAAAGGAAATCATAAGGAGAACAGTTTTTTTGAAAAAGGTTTAAAACCCTAGTTTGAAATAATAAAGAATCGTTTAGGGAAAACGGAAAGTCTTTAAGGAAAACATGAAAATAACTCAAAATACGTATAGATCTGTTACAAATCTAGAGACATCGAGAGTTTAGAAGTTAGGATTTTAAAGAGAGAACCCATAGAGAGAGAGTCGGCATAGAAACGACAGTTCTAGCCGAAAAGTAGGGAATTCTTACTGGAGGTCGAGCCATGAAGGCCTGAGACAAGCCAAAGGTGTGAGAGAGTGAACCCATGTCTCTTGAAGACCTTAGAGATAGCAAAACCGGTGTGAGGGAGCCATGAGAGGCCTGAGGATGGTGAGGACTTCATGGTTTCCGGCGAAGAGGCGACCGGAGAAGACGAACGGACCTCATCGGAGGTGGAGAGAATGGAAGTCTCTAGAGGGAACTAGAGAGATAGAGAGAGAGTAGAGAGATGAGCGTCTGAGTGAGAATGAGGGACCGGGGGGTAGTGTTAGGTCTAATTTAGGTAAATATTAATCTGGGCCGTTTATTCAAATTGATCAACGGCTCAGATTGATCGAGGGTTTGGGCCGGGTAGGAATTTAAATCTAGGCTGGGTAATTGGGCTGATTAAATCAGGTGGGTTTGGGTTTAATTTAGGCTACAATGGAAATTAAAAGATGGCTATTAGTTAAATACCCATTAAAATAGATAAATAATTAATAAAAATAGCTAGCAATTATAAAAAATGAAATTAATGCTAGATAAATGAAATTAAGGTAATTAGCTAATATTAAAAAATATAAAATGACTAATTATTGATTTAAATGGTATAAAACGTACAATTAGGCTATAATTATAAAAATTATTGTAATTATAGCTAAATAATGCCAAATTGGATAATTTGTGAAATACTTAAATCCTAATAAAATTAAAAATGATATATAGAGCTGGAAAATACTTTGAAATTGTTTGTAATACAACTTATGCATAATTATTGAATAAAAATACTGAATAAATTGGAAAAGAAATTAAATAAAAATATGAAAAAATGCCAGTTATCATGAAAAATGATTTTGAAGGTATATATGCAAATTTTAAAAATATTTTGAGAAAAAATTGGGTATCAACAACTATGTTTCTTTACCTAGGAAGGATGAAAGAGTTGTCGGGTAAAGATATGATGGCCAATTTTGACCGAGTGAAACAGTTTGAAAGGATTCAGACCGCACCCTGGTTTCTTAGTTGCCTACATATCCCTGGTTTTACAGGAATCGGGACAAAATAATAAAAGAGATCCTCAGGCCATGACATGGTATTCTCGGGCTATGAAGATGGTTCCTCCGAACGATGACGCCTTTGGATAGGTTGGCGATATTTCAGCCTATGAAGATGCAATAGTATGATGCTAACAAGACAGAGCTTAGTATTGCGAATTAAAGGGGAAGAGCTTAGCCCGAAATGGAAGCGAAATAAATGATGCTTGATACAACAGTGATTGCTTTTGAAAAGTAAATTGGAGGCAGCGTTTAGCCTCGTAAGGCAGAATGGTAACCTTATGCAAGAATGCAATGCAGATGGAGACAACGTTTAGTCTCGGGAGGCAGAACGGCAGCCTTATGCAGGTTGGAAGGAAGAAAGGTAGCCTTATGCAAGAATGCAATGCAGATGGAGACAACGTTTAGTCTCAGAAGGCAGAAAGGTGGCCTTATGCAGATGCAGATGGAGGTAGAGTTTAACCTCGAAAGGCAGAAAGGTAGTCTTATGCAAGTTGGAAGGAAGAAAGGTAGCCTTATGCAATGCAGATGGAGATAGCGTTTAGTCTCGGAAGGCAGAAAGGTAGCCTTATGCATATGGAGGTAGATCTTAACCTCATGCAAATGCAGATGGAGATAGCGTTTAGTCTCGGAAGGCAGAAAGGTAGACTTATGCAGAGAATAAATGACGGTAGGAATTTTTAGCTGGTGATAAATTGAGGCACTGTGATTATGGAGGGCATTGTGACTGCGGAGCATTATTTGTATTGATAATAGACGATGGCAAGTGTGATGGTTTTTTAGGATTGTCGACATCGAACTTTGGCCTTTGCAATTGTGATGAAATTTGAGACTTCTCTGCGTGTTTGTTCTTTAGTGCATATACCCAAAGAAAAATCGTGAGTTTTGTAAAGAGGAGAGGTTAGTTCATATCCCTGCTGGCTCTGCTTGACTCGTTCGGCTTGATCTGGTTATTAGGGGTAGCCTTTGCTAAACAAGTTGTTTCAAGAATAATTATGCATGATTTTGTAAAAGTATAACATAAACATATAATCTAAAATAGTTTTAGATGAACCGACGATCGTAACACGGTTCGAGAGATTTCAACCTCTCTTTCTACGGAATTTTGAGGGTCCTCCTCAAAATTCTTTCCCAGTTTGACGGATGGATGCTTCTGACTATCGCTCGTGCGGCGATTAGCTGAACTTTCTTCGGAATATTTAGGGTCCTCCTCAAAATTCTGCCCGAGTTTCAAATTGCGGGGGAAAATGGAATTTTTATTGAATTGTGACCAAACCCATAGGGCTGCCTACGTATCTCCTCTTAAACGGGAATCAGGTCAGGCGTAGTTCAATTTACAACATTGATAAAAGAATTACACATAGTAGCTCTTGACTACATCTGAATTGATTGGTTTTGGCCAGACTTCTCCGTCCATTTCTGCAAGTATAAGTGCTCCTCCTGTCAGCACTCGGTGAACCATGTATGGACCTTTCCAGTTGGGGGAGAACTTCCCTTTGGCTTCATCTTGATGTAGAAAGATCTTCTTTAGTACCAGTTGCCCTGGTGTGAACTGTCTCGGCTTGACTTTCTTATTGAAGGCTCTGGACATTCTGTTTTGATAGAGTTGACCATGGCATAATGCATTCATTATATTTCTTTCTATGAGGGCTAGCTGCTCATAACGGTTCTTTACCCACTCTGCGTCGCTGGGCTCAGCTTCTTGTATAATCCTTAGAGATGGAATCTCAACTTCGGCAGGAATAACAACCTCTGTACCATAAGCTAGCATATAGGGAGTTGCCCCTGTTGATGTGCTGATCGTGGTGCGATATCCCAACAAGGCAAATGATAACTTCTTGTGCCACTGCTTGTGCCTTTCTATCATCTTCCTTAATATCTTCTTGATATTTTGTTTGCGGCCTCTACATCTCCATTCATTGGAGGTCGGTAAGCTGTGGAATTCTTGTGTTTGATCTTGAAAGTTTCACACATAGCTTTCATCAAGTCACTGTTGAGATTAGAACCATTGTCGGTAATGATCGACTCTGGAACTCCGAATCGACAAATAATGCGGTCGTTGACGAAGTCGGCCACGACTTTCTTAGTAACTGCTTTGTAAGAGGCTACCTCGACCCATTTAGTGAAATAATCGATGGCTACTAAGATGAACCTGTGCCCGTTGGAGGCGGCAGGCCCGATTGGTCCAATAACGTCCATGCCCCAGGCGGCGAACGACCATGGTGAGCTTGTTTTATTGAGTTCATTTGGAGGTACCTTTATCATGTCTGCATGTATCTGACAACGGTGGCATTTCCGGACATACTGGATGTAGTCTGTTTCCATGGTCATCCAAAAGTAACCAGCTCGGAGTATCTTCTTTGCCAGAACAAAACCGTTCATATGTGGACCGCAGGTCCTAGCATGAATTTCCTCTAGTAGTTTTGATGCTTCTTTTGCGTCGACACACCTTAATAATCCCAAATCGGGAGTCCTCCTATACAGGATTTCTCCGCCGTGAAAGAAATTGTTGGATAGTCTTCGAAGTGTGCGTTTCTGAGTGGGATTCGCAAGCTCTGGGTAATCTCCTTTTGCAAAATACTCCTTGATGTCATGAAACCAAGGATTTCCTTCCGTTTCCTCTTCAACATGGGCACAGTAAGCCGGCCGATTATGGATCTTTACTAGAATAGGGTCAATGAAATTTTTGTGCGGATGCTGGATCATTGAGGACAAAGTAGCCAATGCGTCGGCGAACTCATTCTGGATTCTGGGGACATGCCGAAATTCTATCTTCGTGAACCTCTTTCTCAATTCCTGCACATGATGCAGATATGGTAGTATCTTGGAATTCTTGGTTGCCCATTCTCCTTGTACCTGATGTACCAGCAAATCCGAGTCACCGATCACTAATAGCTCCTGGATGTTTATGTCAATGTCCATGTTGAGCTCTAAGATACAGGCTTTGTACTCTGCCATATTGTTGGTGCAGGGGAACCTAAGTTTGGAAGACACTGGATAATGCTGGCCGATTTTCGATATTAGGACTGCTCCAATGCCAACTCCTTGAAATTTGCTGCTCCATCGAAGAACATCCTCTAACCGTCATAGGATTCTGCAATGTCTTCTCCTATGAATAATGTCTCTTCATAAGGGAAATACATTTTCAAAGTTTCCTATTCCCCATCCACAAGGTTTTCAGTGAGGTGGTCTGCCAGTTCCTGTCCCTTGACCGTTTTTTTAGTCACATAGATAATGTCGAACTCACTCAGCAAGATTTGCCACTTGGCTAGCTTGCCAGTGGGCATGGGATTCTGAAATATGTACTTCAAAGGATCCATCCTTGATATGAGATATGTGGCGTAGACACAGAAATAGTGCCTTAGATTTTGAGCGACCCAAGTCAAAGCACAGCAGGTGCATTCCAGAAGAGAATACTGAGCCTCATACGGAGTGAACTTCTTGCTGAGATAGTAAATAGCTTGTTCCTTCCTTCTTATTTCGTCATGCTGCCGCAGAACGCAGCCGAAGGCTCCACCTAATACGACAAGGTAGAGTAACAGGGGTTTACCTGGCTCAGGTGGTACCAAGACTGGCGGGGTTGACAAGTATTCCTTAATTTTGCCGAAAGCCTTTTGGCACTCATCGGTCCATTTGGTTGCAGCGTCCTTCTTCGGCATCTTGAAGATCGGCTCATAGATAACTGTAGACTGTGCGATAAACCGGCCGATGTAATTAAGCCTCCCCAAGAAACTCATCACATCTTTCTTGTTCCTTGGCGGCGACAGTTCTTGAATGGCCTTGACTTTTGACGGATCCAATTCTATTCCCCGGCGGCTCACAATAAATCCCAGCAACTTCCCAGCAGGAACCTCGAATGCACACTTCGCGGGGTTCAACTTCAAATTGTATTTTCGCAACCTATTGAAGAATATCAGAATTTAGCTACCAAGGGGTCAAAACAAATCGGCACTAGGCCCCAAACATGGCTTACAACCCAGATATATAGAAACATAGTAATACTATAAAACATATGCTTTAAAAGCAGTTTCGCAACTCAATAGTTTCCTAAAAAGGAACATATTTCAAAATTTCCAATTTGTGCACGCCCCACACTTGTCATCCAGTGTGTGCGTCACTCCAAAACCGTGAAAGGATGTAAAGTTCGGGGTTTTATACCCTCAGGACAGGATTTAAAGACATTACATACCTCAAACTAGTCCGAAACACTATTCCGCAACACGCTTGCCCCTCGAATCAACTTCCGAGTGCTCCAAATCTATCAAGTTCATATTTTCACATCAAATTATGCTAGGAGGATGAAACTCAATTGAAAAATATCAATTTTAGCACAAAACCCGAAATTAGTAGAAACACGACCCCTGGGCCCACGTCTCGGAACTAGACAAACTTTATACCAAAATGATCCTCATCATCTCACGAGTCCGTACATATAAAAAACTCTGAAATCAGAGTCCGATTGACCCCTCAAATCACCTCTAAAAGGTCTCTTAATCTCATGCCCTAGTTTTCCCCTTTTTACACTGATTTTTCTTAATTAAACATTGTTAATAAGGTTTTTAATCACACATTATCGAGTTAATGAGTCAAAAAATCTTACCTTAATGAAGAACAAACATTTTCCCCTTCCAAAGCCCTCAAAAAGCTCGGAACCCGCACATCAATGGTGAAGAGAGGGTTAAAAATCGTGAAGTCTCGTTTTTATACTTTTCTGCCCAGGCTTTTCGCACATGCGGCCAAAATCTCCCACCTGCGGTCCGCACTTGCGGTTTCTCATTAAACCGGGCAAATTCCGCAGCTGCGGCTCCACTTCCACACCTGCGACCTCCCAGGTGCGATCAAGTGTCTGCATCTGCGATGTTTCCCCTGGGCTGGCCAAAATTCGCACCTGCGAGCCACATTCCGCTCCAGCGGGCCCGCACCTGCGATCAAACATCCACAGATGCGGAAACAATAGTAGAAAAACATCAGCAGCTATTTGCTACAAATTTCCAACTCTGAACTTCTCGTTAACCATCGGAAATCAATCTCGAGCCCCTCGGGACCCCAACCCAACGTACCAACACATCATATATGATCATTCAAACTTAGTTGCACTCTCATAACACCCAAAATAACATCAAAACACCAAAATCACATCAAATTCAAGCCTAAGAACTTTGAAATTTCTAAATTCCACCAACGATGCCGAAACCACCCAAAACACATCCGATGACCTGCAATTTTGCACACATATCCAAAATGACATTACGAACCTGTTCCAACTTTCGAAATTCCATTCCGACCCCGATAGCCTATTTTCCACTGCCGATCGAAAATCACCAAAAACTAACTTTTGTCAATTCAAGCCTAATTCTACACCGAACATCACAAAAAAATTCCGAACATACTCCTAAGTCCCAAATCACCTAACAAAGTTATCCAAGCCATAAAATCTGCATTCCGAGATCGTTTACCAATAAGTCAACTCCCAGTTGACTTTTCCAACTATAAAGCTACTTTTAGAGACTAAGTGTCCCAATTCTCACTACAACCATTCCGAACCCGAGCCAACCGACCCCAACACATCATAAGAAACTAAATCATGCATAATAAGGTAGAAATAGGAATAACGGTGCAAATTCTACGGATCGACCGACTGGGTCATTACACACAAGAATTTCAGTAATTGTGTTCCGGCGATAATAGAATGGACGACAGAAGAATACCTTTTAAAGGTCATTCAGGAAGACGCTTCCCTAAAGCAAGCAATGTGAGTAAAGTTATGCTTAAGGGATTTTATGTTCCAGTTACACTAAGTGTCACCCTCGCGAGTAAGGAAATTTATTATCCTTGGTATAGAAAGATTACCGCGAGGCGAGTAAGGATCATCGATAATATGAAAAGACGCCAAAGACGAAGAGGTAAAACACCTATACGTAAATTGTCATAGCACTAAATCTTAGTACTCCCCTGGAGGGGGGAATATAGAGTGACATGATATAAAATCAGAATTAAGTAGTTCTAGTAACTATGGAATGGGAAAGAACGAATGCGATGGAAATGGGAAAGGGATGAAATTGCACTCATTCAAATCCTACAGATATGCTACAATTCGAGAACATTATGCAAACACGACGTCAAGGAAAGGAAGTAAGGGTTCCTGTCTGGGATGTTATTGGTAAATAAGGAGCCAGTGCGAGAGGTAATTTAACACAAAGAAAATAACCCAAGAAAGATTACGTGGAATATTAACATGAGAATGGGCCAACAGGTAGATAGTAGTTGATTCAGGAAGAGCCTAGTTATGGCTAGATCAGAGGATACAGATAAATCAATAGACAGTGCAAGATAAACAAAGTGAACCCCAACATGGGGAATTCAGCCTCGCAGTAATGACATTATAATACTTGAGATATATTCAAATAGGAGTTGGGGAAGTTAAAAAGGTACCGTATAAGTGTTATGGAAATAACAAAGAGTGCCACTAGGAAGATAGTCAAACTATCAGTTTAGAAGCAACCCTACAAGCACAAGAACGTGGAGGTAAGTAACTATGGGTAAGTATAGGCAAGGAAGGACATTAGAAGGTCCGTCGAGTATACAATATAATAAGCTCACAACTTTACAAGAGTCAGGAGGTCTTCCCTAAGTACTACAATGAAATACTAGCTAAGGAAAATAAGAAAGAAGGCTTCAACCTAAACTCAGTAACCTAAAAAGGAAATGGTCTTGTAACAATAGGTTCACAACAACATTGAACTTCCTCCATAAGAAAGAGGAACCTACCGAGGCTAATGGACTAAAATCAAAAGTAATACTCGAGATCATATGAAGTTGCATGAAAATTCCGGCATGTGTGGGAACTAAGACAAGCTAAGTAGGCATGAAACAAAAAGGCAGAAAGACCAGGGAAAGTAATAGCTTACGTTTAAAGGAAGATGAGAAGGAACGGAAGGAATTATTCGATCAATGATCCCAGATTAGTTACATCACAAACATACTTAAGAGTTCAGATAAGCCATGCAACATATATGTTGACAATCATACAGTCGTAGAAGACTCCGATATAAGTTAAAAGAAAGAATTGAGTCTAGGTCATAAACAAAGGATTGAATTGTTAGAAGATTGTATCCTGAACATTCCATAGCGTCCATGAAAGAGCTAAAGCAATACCACGAGCCGCAGAGCAGAAGATGGCTTAAGCTTACATGAAGGTTGATCAGAAGGAAGAGGAAATTAAAGAGTTACATCAACGAAGTAAATCAGGAGTCTGATTATCGGACCCACAAAACTATAGAAATCGTGATTGAGAATATTGCAGAATTAATCTTAATATCAAAGGTACAAGAGAGATAGTACAACAACTATATTTTATAACGACTCTACGATAAAGCCAGTTAGAAGAAGTACCAACCTCACAAAAAGTCAATATGAAGCTCTCACCGGATTGTGTACACACCAGAGGTGCAAGTATTATAATAGAGCTTCAAATTATGGATGTGAATTACACCTAGGTGGAAGGGAGGTCATGAAAGATATAGAAGATACGATGAGAGATATTAAGGTAAGTAAGGTAAAGGTGAAAAACATACGAGATACTCAAAGGAAGAAGATCGTGAATAGTCCATACTTCAGATAAAAGGCTTGAAGCACGCGGATTTAGTATCCATGAATGATAGAGGCATCGTCAGTAGCATATCGTCCAGCCTATGGTCTAGGTATCGAAAAGCCTGACTAAGAGTAAAGAAGAGTTAGAGATAATGTGATGTCTCTCTTGATGTACCAAAATAACATAAGGAAATTTATGATGCAAGCAAGCTGAAAGGTTGCAAGTAATATAAATAGATGTGTGTAGGTCACAAGCTATTGTATGATGAAGCGACAATGTTCTAGAAGACATGAGTAAGGATAAGAATGGGCGAGTGAGAAAGTTACGAAAATGGATAAGTCCTTGGGATTAAGACCATGAAAACAAGAAGAGCATATGTTTTCTCTAAGTTATATAAAGCTCACTATAGCCTGAATGAACTCAAAATGAGTCTAAGACTAATAGCATTTAGAAGAGATGGAATGCTGCCTTGGTAATAGAATGAGGTTGTAATTGTATTGGATAAAGGATGATGGTTGGGCCTTAGATTGAGTAATGATATGACGAAGAAAAGAAAGAGACCTCATGAATTAGACAGGATTAAAATACCCACGCAAGGTGAATCACATTGCGATGATGTGAGATACAGTTATGAAAGCATGGTATCACCCAGGTGGATCAGGCTAATCATTTCAGATGTCCTCCGATGAAACATGAACCCTAGCGGTAGTGTTACATAAAAGGTTATGTTATCAGGGGTAGATTATACATCAACATTAAGGGGAATCAACAATAGATGGATAAAAGTTCAACCATATGAGATGATATTAGACCATTAGTCTTAAAATAAGCAACGAGAGTAACCTGGAGTTGGTTGTAGACCTCAGTAACGATAAATCAAAGTAAGAATTATGGTATAGTATGACCTACGTAGATGCAGTAAAATCATACGAATGGCTAACCAGGTCCATGAAATAAAATATAGCCATATTCGCAAATTTTACAAAGTACCAAGCGAAGAACTTAAGTACACCTACAGATGCCCAGAGAGGCATCCTATTAAGCCTTGTATATGTTTACGAAATAAGGCCTAGAGATTGGCTAAAAGCTGGAGGAAAAAGGAGAGAAGAGTCACATAGACACACTTGCAAGGTCAGTATCGTAGAGGCTGCATGATAGGAGGTAGAAATAGTTACGAGATTGGAAAGAATTCGATCACAAGTCATGGAATGGGAAAGAGGCCTAAAGGAGGGAACGTCATGGCCTTTGGATTTATTCAAAGAACAGTTATCTAAATGGAAAGGAGAATATTAAAGTATTCACAAGAGCTATGGGTTATGAGAATGATAAGTGCATCAGCCAACATTCGAGGATGAATGTTCCAAAGGGGGGAATGATGTTACACCCCACAATATTACGTCGATGTTACGTCCGGCAGTATTACATTACGATGATGTTACGCTTCGCAGTGTTAAATTAAGACGATGTTGCACATGGTGGTATTGCACGTTGAATTGGTCGTAAGGTAATTGACATCAGTCCAAGGAAAAGAATATTTGGAGATTATAAGGATTGTACTATTTCAAACAAGTGACAAGTAAATTCGTGGAGGTGATAAGGTGAGCGAATAAAAAAAAATTCGTCGAAATTTGACTCTTTGGGGTAAAATACGGTTTAAGATATAATACCACGTATTTATGGACTAGTGCCATACAAGGTACCACATGACCATGATAGTAAGGTGTATAAAGTATATTAAAAATGAGTAGCATTTTAGGTTATTTGAGACAATTCTTGATTATATGTATAAGTGGTTAATTATTGGACTATTGGAGATTAATGAATTCTTTAAGGGATTAAGTGGGTAACTTTTGAATAAGTATTATATTCATACACGTGGAAACCCGTCACTTTAAGTGATGACTCATGAACTATGTTGCAAAATGGCAAGATAAGTAGTAATTTGTATGGCTTAGTCATTATGCAAAATGGGGCCTACAAAGCTTAATTATAAATGACTTTTATGTGTCTTTAAAGAGACCCTTACGGATGCAAAGTTCAAAAACGATATTCATTAGACTCTTTTAAAAAATGAGATAAAGTAACATGAGTTACTCAATAAAAACAAATTCCTACAAACTATTTAGCAAAATAGCGACGGAATTTTGCAATTCTAAGGTAGTACGGTGCAACCTTCTCAAAAATATCACACTGATTTTTTCCTACTCCAGGTATGTTAAGGCTAATCTCTTCCTTAATTTTGGCATGATCTCGTAATTACACGATTTTTATAACGAGTCATAAAGAAAAATTCATATCCAAGAATTTACGTATATTTTGCTAGTCTCGCAAGTTACGTATATTTTCCTGGTTTTGTAAGTTATAATATTCTCTCTACTTCCTTCTTTCAGTCAAGAGAGCACATAGTCTATATATACAATACTACAGTATTTTTATTATCATCGAGCTATAATCGATGGGCAGGCCCCTATTGGGCAACCTCTGATCAAACGGTAAGTTATATACCGAGCCTACTATGGCAGAGCGCCTATGAGCGAGCCCACTTGGTTGATATACAGAGCCTAGTATGGCCGGGCACCTATGAGCGAGCCTACTACGGCAGAGCAGTTATATATATATACCGAGCCTTATATGGTCGGACATCTATTTTACTTACTATATTGAGAGAGTCGAGTAAGTATCAGCAGGTAAGCATATCTTCAGATAATCTTTGACTTCCAGCTACTTGCAATTATTATATTATCAGTTAAGTTTCAGCTTTCAGTATATTGCCTTACATATTCGGTACATATTTCATATTGACGACCCTTTTCTGAGGGTGCTGCATTTCATGCGTGCAGGTTCAGACAGACAGATGTTTAGGCCTCCTCATTAAGTTTTGCTCGAGTTCAGCTTGATCGGTAAGCTCCATGCCTTTCGGAGTTTCCGGTTCTAGAGCCTTACGTACATCTTGTATATACATACATACATACATACATACATATATATATATATATATAT
>ML293369.1:0-16344 GCA_005239495.1 Nicotiana undulata | reverse complement strand
TTGTATATATATATATATATATATATATATATATATATATGTTATGAGTAGGTCGGGGAGCTATTCCGATCACAGTATATCCATCAGTAGAGGCTTGTAGACATATCCTGTCAGTTAGTGCAGTATTTTGGGTTTGCAGGCCTTGTATGTATATTTAGTTGGTTTGTCGGCTGTAATAATTATGACGGCCTTGTCGACCCAGTTTTATATCGACATTTAGTCAGCATTCGCAGTTATGCAATGTGGCCCATGGACAAAGTATGACATCATATGTTCAGAGTCCCTTAGTTGCAAGTTGGTACGCAAGGATATATGAGGCACTGGGTGCCGGTCTCGCCCCAAGGTTCGGGGCGTGACAAATTTATTTCTAGAAGAGGAAGACATGGATTGTAGTGTAATAGTTGAGGAGGAGGAGGAAGAAGGACTCGTCATCCAGAGAATGGAGAAAGGAGCCGTCCTCAAAACGCCACGCCATCACGGGCCCGACGAGTCTTGGAGTAGACCGGTTGCTAGCGTCATTTATTTTGAAAATAATCCATCTTGAGCATTTTGTTTTAAAATATTTTCAGTATTTTATTTTGAAAAACATTGTTTGAGTTATTAAAAATCTCTTTGTTTGAAATATTAATATTTATTAATGGCTTGATGTTTTATTACTGTCTTCTATATCTTTCTCTCTACAACATTATTAATTCTTACCTTGATGAACCAACGACTGTGACATGTAATGAGACAACACAACATAAGGACAGTGACTCGGAAGAGATAAAAGAAGAAGATGTGATACCTGAGGAAATTGTTAGAGAAGTTGAGAATTTTGAGAATAAGCCTAAGTCCAATCTGGACGAAACTGAGATAGTCAACTTGGGAGATTCCGCAACAGTCAAAGAGACTCGCATAAGCATTCACTTGTCACCATCAGAGAAGGAAGAGTACACCCATTTCCTGAAAGAGTATGAAGATATTTTCGCATGGTCGTATGGCGATATGACCAGATTGAGCACATCCATAGTAGCTCATAAGCTACCCACAAATCTTATGTGTCCACCAGTAAAGCAGAAACTTAGGAAGTTTAAGCCAGACATGATTCTAAAAATCAAAGAAGAAGTAACCAAGCAAATCAAAGCTAAGGTCCTCAGGGTAGTTGAATATCCAACTTCGTTGAACAACATTGTGCCGGTTCTGAAGAAAGACGGGAAAGTTAGGGTATGTGTCGACAATCGGGATTTGAATAGATCAAGTCCTAAAGATGATTTCCCACTACCAAATATACACAAACTGATAGAAAATTGCGCCAAGCATGAACTCCAATCCTTTGTAGATTGCTTCGCGTGTTATCATCAAATTTGGATGGACGAAGAAGATGCCGAGAAAAGAGATTTCATCAAGCCATGGGGAGTGTACTGTTACAAAATGATGTTGTTTGGTTTAAAGAATGCTAGGGCGACCTACATGAGGGCCATGACAACTATTTTCCATGACATGATACACAAGGAGATATAAGTATATGTTGACGATGTCATCATCAAATCTAAAAAGGTTGCAGATCACATAACAGATTTGAGAAAGTTCTTTGACCGGCTTTGGAGGTACAATCTAAAACTGAATCCCGCAAAATGTGCCTTTGGAGTTCCTGCCGGAAAATTGTTAGGGTTCATCGTCAACTGCCGAGGAAGTGAGTTAGACCCATCAAAGGTCAAGGCTATCCAGGACTTACCACCGCCAAAGAACAAGAAAGACGTGATGAGTTTCTTGTGACGTCTCAACTATATCATCCGCTTCATAGCACAATCAACTGTAATATGTGAGCCGATTTTCAAAATGCTGAAGAAGGATGCCGCAACCAGTTGGACTGAAGATTGCCAAAAAGCTTTTGACAAAATCAAAGATATTGTCCGCACCACCAGTCCCAGTCCCTTCAAATCCTGGTAGACCACTGTTACTCTACCGCTCCGTACTAGATGGGGCTTTCGATTTGGTCTTGGGACGACATGACGAGACAGGGAGAAAAAAGCAAGCCATATATTATCTAATCAAGAAATTCACACCCTATGAAGCACGGTACACTTTACTGGAACGCACTTGCTGTGCTCTGACATGGATAGCCCTGAAATTAAGGCACTACTTCTGTGCTTATACCACATATCTCATTTTGAGGATGGATCCTTTGAAATACATATTTCAGAAACCTATGCCTACAGGAAAACTGGCCAAATGGAAAATATTGTTCAGTGAATTTGATATCATCTATGTAACTCAGAAGGCAGTTAATGGACATGCATAACAGATCATCTTGCTAAAACTCCCGTAGGAGAAGAGTACGAACCATTAAAAATATATTTTCCTGATGAAGACGTGTCATTCGTAGGGGAAGATATTGCTAAAGCCTACGACAGGTGGAGAATGTTCTTCGACGGAGCTGCAAATTTCAAAGGAGTGGGTATCAGAGCCATTTTGGTGTCAGAAATTGGTCAACATTACCCGGTGTCTGCCAAACTCAGATTTCCATGCACCAATAATATGGCAGATTATGAAGCTTGCATATTAGGGCTCAATTTGGATGTCGACATGAATATCCAAGAATTGCTGGTTATTGGTGATTCAGATCTACTAGTACACCAAGTATAAGGAGAATGTGCTACGAAGAACATCAAGATACTACCATATCTGCATCACGTACAAGAGATGATGAAGAGATTCACGAAGATAGAGTTCATGTATGTCCCCATAATCCAAAATGAATTCGCAGACGCATTGGCCACCTTGTCCTCCATGATACAACATCCGGACAAGAATTTCATCGATCCCATTTCGGTAAGAATCCATAATCAGGCAGCTTACTGTGCTCATATTGAAGAAGAAACAGATGGAAATCCATGGTTCCACGATATCAAGGAATATTTGGAAAAAGGATAATACCCGGAGCATGCAAACCACACTCAGGAAGGAGCACTCCAGAGATTATCCAATTATTTCTTCCAGAGTGGAGGAATTCTGTATAGAAGAACTCCAGATCTAGGGCTATTACGATGTGTCGACACCAAGGAAGCCTCCAGACTACTTGAGGAGATACACGCTGGAAACTGTGGCCCACATATGAATGGTTTCGTCTTAGCCAAGAAGATACTTAGAGCCCGAAACTTTTGGATGACTATGGAAACAGACTGCATTAGGTATGTCCAGAAATGTCATCAGTGCCAAATACATGCAGATATGATACAGGTACCTCCAAATGAACTCAATGCAACAAGTACACCTTGGCCTTTTGCCGCCTGGGGAATGTATGTCATTTGACCAATCGAGCCCGCCGCTTCAAACGGGCACAAGTTCATTCTAGTGGCCATATACTACTTCACGAATTGGGTTGAAGCTGCATTTTACAATGTCGTAACCAGGAAAGTCGTCACAGATTTTGTCAGGGATCGTATTGTTTTCTGATTCGGGGTTCCCGAATCCATCATCACCGACAATGTCGCCAATCTCAACAGTGATCTATTGAAATCCATGTGCGAGACCTTTAAAATCAAGCACAAAAACTTTACAACATACCATCCCCAAATGAATGTAGTCGTGGAGGCCGCCAACAAAAATATTAAGATACTAAGGAAAATGGTAGAGAATCATAAATAGTGGCACGAGAAGTTATCATTTTCCTTATTGGGATACCGTACTACAGTCTGCACGTCAACTGAAGCAACTCTTTACCTAATGGTCTACGGTACTGAAGCTGTCATCCCCGCCGAGGTAGAAATTTCCTCCTTGAGAATTATACAATAAGATGAACTCAGTGATGCAGAATAGATAATGAGTCGCTATGAAAAAAGTAGCTCCCACTGAAGGGAAAAGAATGAATGCAATATGTCATGGTCAGCTCTATCAGAACGGAATGTCTAGAGCTTTCAACAAAAGGGTCAAACTTAGATAGTTCACACCAGGGCAGCTGGTGCTGAAACGGATCTTTCCACATCAGGATGAATCCAAAAGAAAATTCTCACCCAAGTGGCAAGGACCCTACATGGTTCATAGAGTACTAATAGGAGGAGCACTCATACTCGCAGAAATGGATGGAGAAATTTGGCCAAAGCCTATCAACTCAGATGCAGTCAAAAGATACTATGTTTAAACTGTTTACGTTCTTTCATATGATGTAATTGAACTACGCTTGACCTGATTCCCGTTTAAGAGGTGATACATAGGCAGTCATGTGGGTTCCGTCACAATATAATAAAATTTTCATTTTTCCCATAATCAGAAACTGGGGCAGAATTTTGAGGAGAACCTTCAAAATTCCGAAGCAAGTTCATCCAACGACACTGTATGCGGAACACCCAAAAAATCGTCTAGAAAACTGGGGCAGAATTTTGAGCCCTCAAAATTCTATGGCAAGAAGGTCTCAACGTCTCTGATAATGTCACAGTCATTGGTTCATCTAATCAATTTTTTTAAGTTGCATACTTCTATGTTTTGAATAACTATGCATGCATATTTTTCGAAAACTTTATTTTAGCCGGATGCTACCCATGGTAACTCGAGCAAGATTCCCAATGCAGGGGAAAAGCAAAGCAAGCAGGCGAAGGCATGAAGCAACCTTCCCCGCAAAACTCACGATTTTTCTTTGACGACAGGAACAAGGAATATGCGCACGTCCATCAGAATCACTATCATAACAACAAAGCTACCGAGCTCAAACATATCTTCCAGCTAAGAAATACTCTGCTATCACTTATTCTCTATTCATTGCATGAGACTAAGCATTGCCTCAAATATTGCATGAGGCTAAGCCTTGCCTCCTTAATTGCATAAGGCTAAGCTCCGCCTTCTCATTGCATGAGACTAAGCATTGCCTCAAACCTTGCATGCGACTAAGCTTTGTCTCCTTAATTGCATAAGTCTAAGCTCTACCATCCCATTACATGAGACTAAGCATTGTCTCAAATCTTGCATGAGGCTAAGCCCTGTCTCCTTAATTGCATAAGGCTAAGATTTGCCTTCCTATTGCATGAGACCGTGAGCACGTGATTTTTCCCCTGCGAAAATACTCCTACAAATTAACAACAAAAATATTTTAGTAATTTTACATGCATTTATTTGTTAGATGAAATTAGTAATGGTTAAGAAGATAAGTTTTTAGGTTAATTTTGCAAGTTAATAGGAATCAGGAATGTTCAATAAATTGGCTATTTCTGAAATTGAAAGAAAAGGAAAGTAAGAGTTTATTTAGCTTTTCCTACTATTTGGTCCAATGCCCAACAACCCAGTCTTTCAAAATCCGCCCAAGCCCATCTCTAAACTAGCCCAATGCCCTTTCTCCACTCATAAAATGATACCCTAATTTCATCTCTCGCTATGAAACAATAGGACAGAACCCCCACAACGGCCATAACATCTCTAAGGAAAAGGCTGCCGATAAAACCCTCCATTCTAGAGAACAACCACCACCCAGCGACCACCCTCCTCATCCGCCTCTGCCATCTCCCAACGGCTGCCACAAAAACTCCCTGAAGCCATAGCCATAGGAGAACTTATCCAATCCAAAGAATGCTTAATTAAGGCTTTAATATAGCCTATAAGGAATAGCCATAGGAGGAACAGAACAGAACAGAACAGAACAAAGAGGACAAAAACAGAGCACAACTTAAGAAAGAGAGAGAGAGAGAGGGGAACAACCAGATTTGGATTCCACATACGAGAGGTTGCTGGAAAAAAAAATCGGACAAAAAATTGAGAGGAAACTAAGGTTTCAATAAATTTTCAAGCTCCTTTCGTTAGTTTCCGATTCTTCAAAATTTCAGAAAAAACAACAAAAATATTTCTTCTTATTCGCTTTTAATTTTGGATTTCTGTTGCAAAAATGGGGTTTGATTTAATCGAGTTCGCCGTTGTTGTTGCTCACTGTTCGAGTTCTACTGTCGGTTTCTACTTGCTCTTGTTCAGAGGTTTTTGTTGAATACTCTGTTCAAACTTATTCACTGCTCGATTTTGTTCGACTCGGTTGCTGTAATTGCTGAGGTTCATTAGCTAAAAGACTATCTCAGGTCAATCTCTTGACGTCTGTCTCTTATCACAGCAATCTTATATTATATGAGTTGATGTTGTTTATTTCTACTTGATTCTTTGTTGTATATCCTCCTTGTGCTAGATGTGTTTTAAACTAAACATTCTTGGTCCGTGTAATGAAGTTTAGATCTAAATTGAAACATTTGGTTCTTTGTGCCTTAGCCGTATGTTTGTTAACAGTGATGATGAGGGAGACGGGTTTGCACCATTGTTTACTCTTAGTACGTATTTGGCATCGCATGTGATAAATCATATAAATTAATTTCACAATGCAATTTTTTCTTAATTGGAGTTTAATAGCAGAACAAGCCAAGTTTGTAAAAACTTTTAGTGTATGAAGCATACGGCTCCATTATGTGAAACTGGTTTGCTATCTTTTAGATAGCCACATGTACACTCTTTCCTTCTTCTTTTTCTCTAAGTAAGTTCCATAGTTTTGGCTTTCAAGCTTAATTCCAAACGTAGGAAAATTAAGCTAACTTAAACACTCGTAGTGTGCTTTAGGCGCAAATAATAATAAATTATCGTGGTTATGGGTGCGGTTCCCGTGTCGTGTCGCGATACACAAATCCCATTTGAGTGTGCATTTCACATGACTTGACCTTATAATTCCAAACAAATAATAAAATTTAACATGTTGTGAATCGCGGGTGCGTTTTATATGGCGCGATTTGCAATGTGTACAAAATCGTAAATCCTAATTCGGGTGTGCATTTCATGTGACCCGACTACAACTTCTAATATCAATAAAAAATAAACATGTCGTAAATTACGGGTGCATTTCATGTGGCGCGGTTCGCAATGTGTGCCAAAACGACAAGTGTACGACGTCGTGACTTGTTCCAGTAATAATTCCATAAATACTAAAGCGGCTAAATGTACATAGGTTTAAAATATGTAATTAATTAGATAACTAGGCCAATCAGGAATAGTTAAGTGATCGTGTGAAAATCACGAAACTCGGGGGTGCCTCACACCTTCTTCCGAGTTAACAAAATTCTTTACCCGGTCTTCTGGTTTTCATAGACTTTTAAACGGAGTCATCTCTTCCTCAATTTGGGATTTTAATAAACTGGTGACTTGGTACACCATAAATTATCTCAAGTGGCGACTTTGAATCTAATAAATAAGTTCATTTCGATTAATGTCACTTTAATTGGAAAAACTCCCTATCTCCCTCGGGAAAAATGAGGTGTGACAGCTCTGGCGACTCTGCTGAGGAAAAGAACCCAGAATCTCTAGTTAAGGGTTCAGAATTCAAGCTTAGAATAACTGTGATACTTGGCTTTTGTTTATTATCTGTTTTTTACGTGTTTGAGCATAATGTGCTAGATGCCGATTTTTACTGCTTTGATATTGTGTGAACTGTATATAAACTGTTACGAAACCCTTCTTTTCTCTGAGTCTTCTAAATCTTCTAGGAAGCGTGCGCTTCACGTGCTTCTTTTCTGTTAGAGTCATATCCTAAGCTCTGTCTTGTTTTATCTTAAGCATCACGTCTCTGCATCTCATAGCATACATAGCCAAAATTTCCGAGGGCCTCATAGTCCCAAGGCATTATCTTCATAGCCGGAAGACACCATGCCATGGCCTGAGGACCTCTCAATGTTTCACATCATTATTCAAAGGCATGATGGTTTAGAGGCACCATCTTCATAGCTCGAGAACATAATTTCATCGCTTGCGAATCCCCTATCTCACAATTCATGGCCCGGGACGTCATGGTCTAAGGACATCATCCTCATCGTCCAAAGACGATCTCCAAGGTCCAGATGGAATTTGCATCATGTTTAAATTCATGCAATAATCTATATGTATTTGCGTGCATTGTATTTCGAGTTTGCAGGTGATCCAGGAAGTAACCGTTCTTCTAACAGGAGCAATCTTTGCTCTAGTTTCCATTCAGCGCTCAAATCCTTTGATTATTTCAAATATAACCGGTCGCCGTCTGTTACCCATGCCCATCTAATAACTGTTAAAATACCCACAACCATTCTCAGATACATCCATTCCCAATCCCAATATTGTCCTATCCAGAATATCTTGTTCGTTCTTACAACAACTCAATCGGTTCATTCTACCGTTGGATTCGAAACTACACATGGTCTGATTCCTGTAAACCATGGATATGTAGGCAACTCAGAGACTAGGGTGCGACCTATGTTTTTCAAAACACCCAATTTGGTCAATCTTTAAGGGCTTTAAAACAATTTATTTCTGTATTTTTATTATATAAATATCTATTAATTACCTTAAAAATTATTTTTAGGATGACTTTTTCATCTAAACTTATCATTTACACTCATATGAGGTTTTAAATATTCTTAGTGCATTTCTTATAATTACATTTGTATTTTAAAGGCTGAATTGCATATTTTGCAATAATAGTCATATGTACATATAATTACATTATTTATACAGAAAATAACTTTTTATATTTTAGTAATGTCAAATAATTATTTTAAATCATTTTTCATGCACAAATATCATTTTTTGTTATTTATCTGTTATTTTTATAAATTATTTATTTATTAAAATTGAGTATTTAAAATTTGGCCTAATTGCACAATTAATTCCGGACCTAAACTACCCAAACACAGCCCAATTGTCCCAAGCCCAACACCATTAGCCCTATACCCTTACCCATTTAATTAACCCGACCCAACACCGCTCAAATCCCAACCGTTGAACAAAAATAATCAACGACTCACAAACGTTCCCCCATTTTCCTTATATCAACCAACTCCCAAACCCTAACCCCATTCCCCCAAACCTGTCGTCTCTCTACTCTCTCCCCTCTGAAGAACCCTAGCCCCGCCGCCGCCTTACAAACCCCTCTCCTACTCCCGCTTCTAATGGGATTTTCTTTCCATTAGCTTACCATTTCGACATATTTCCATTATTGGGTGATTCTTTACGGTATTACTTAGTACTTTCCTAAACATGGAAAGTATCCCTACTTTGATTCTGTCCTATTTGACTTTTGTCTCTTCAATCTGGACGATATTAAGTCCACACACGTCATTTCGCATCGTGTGAGTCCGATTCGTTCAGATCTTGCTGATTCATACTTAACCCTAAGGTTAGGGTTTACAGATCTTCTTTGATTCGAACCAAAATTGGTTCTGGCCTTTTATTTTATGTATCATCTCGTCTTTATTCGGCCTATTATGTGTAAGTCTGTCTATTTTTTGCCGATCTTTTACTTACCCTAAATTAGGGTTTCAGGTCATTTTAAATAAAACCAAATCTGGTTCGATATGTGATTTTATGAATAATATTCATGCCCACGTTCATCTTGTGCAATATGTGATTGTTTTTGCCTTTTAATTTATGTGGATTTGTGTATTTTACCTAAGAATTAGGGTTTTTAAAATTTTCCTTCCTTACTGATTTTTAAGTGCTTTCCTTTACAATGTTTGATTAATTATTTCCATATTTAGGTGTTCAGTTCCTACGCTATTTAAACCTTTCCCCAATCCCCTTTGAAATAGTTCGAGAAAATTCTTAAGAACACTACAAAACTAAGGTTGTATGCTTTTTAGTATGAAATAATCTTGTTCTGTATTCTGATTCCTGGCCGGCTGAAAGCCAAAGTCAGAAATTGCTAAGTTCTTGCTTTGTTTGATGATATTTACAATATTGTTGGATTCCTTTCTTCCCTACTTCATCTTAACTGGTGAGTTATCATGCCTTTGTCTTTCATTCTGATTATCTGCCACTTTGTTTATGTGTTACTTCAATTAGACTATGTTATCCAAAATGTTATTACATCTGAGACATGCTTAAATCTACTTTGAGTTGATTAGTTTGATTCTGCTTAAACTCTATGTCACTGACAGCCATCTCTTGGAGTTTAATTTTGTTATGATCCGACTCTTTGAATATGTTCTCATATCTCCTTCTATGGATTAGTTAACTATGTATAGATGTATTCATTAATAGGATTACAAGTCTGTTTTCTAAACTTATTATAATGTGGCCTGTTTTATCCAATTTTGACACCTCTAGTAACTGCCCTAATTAGTTTTTAACATGTCATGATTTATTGCGAATTGAGTTCTTCTTATGACACTAGTATCTGCACCTAGCCTAATCTGGATCCTCTTTTATCACTATAAATCTATCTTGTAACTTGTCTTGTTAGCATGTGATTGAGTTCATTTCCTAAAACTTGATTAAGTCTACCTAAGTTCAAGCATGTCTGTTATTTGTTTGTACATTTGATTCTGTCCTTTAGTGGAATCCCCTTAGTTTCATTCTACTTCTCTACTATCTGGTCCTTCTGAATTCTTATTCTTAGCCGGCTGAAAGCCTAGGCTATTTAGGTTATGTCCTTTGACCTCCCTAGTGTGAGCACTACTCAGGGTTCATGTCATACCCTTGTGAACTCTGACACACTAGGACATGGTCCCTAGTCTTTCCCTTGAATTGTTTCTAATCAACCTCCCTAGTGTGAGCACTGCCCTGGGTTCTTGAGGCCCTTGAGAACTCTGACACACTAGGGTCTTGGGTTCTGTATGCTCAACCTTGATACATGTTCACTGGGTGAATCACTCAACAATTGGCTGTTTTGTATCTATGAATATAAAATTTGGGAGCTGTTGTGAATTGAAGGCATGGCCTGCCCAGGTGTATTTGGGCCTGCTGCAGGCTCCCTATAGCTATATCTATTCTGTAATTTACTACATTCAATTCTGGGTCTGTAATAATTATTGTAATAACATTTTGGGGTGTTAGTGAAATTGGGAAGGTGTTTTTATCTTAAACTTGCAACAAGCTGGGTAGAATTCCTGCTTATAGGTTCGATAATGTGTTGATTAAATGTTGTGTGTTAGAAATCATGTCTATAGGTATTTTGTTATATTCAACCGTCTATTTTTTGCTTGTTAGAGACCATGCTTATAGGAAATGGTGTGATTTAATGTGTGTGCAAAAATCCTGGTTACATATTGTTTTGTTCAAATTTATAGAAATCGTGTCTATAGAATCTAAAACTGGATCAAATTGTAGAAAACATGCCTATAGGTTATCATCAATTTAATTATCATTCTGCCCGCTGGTTCATTAGTTTTTATTTACACTGTGTCGTTACCCTCATTAAAAAACATGCCAATAGGATTAAAACAAGTAATTCTGCATATGTTTCTGTAATTGCCACAATTTATTATCGCGTGAAACACCTAGACATCATGCTAGTAGGTTTAATCTCATTATGCTAAAATCAGTAGGCAAACTTATGTAGGTCCTGGTAATCGTATTAAGAAACTAGCTTTTGCGTATAACTGTCTGCTCATTCGTTCAATATCACATAGAGATCATGCCCATAGGATTCTATGATTTAATTAATTAAAATCTATCAATGATAATCAGTTTGTCGTGCATTTGTTGTCTAAATGCGGAGGCTAACTTGAGCCCATACTTGCTTGTATTTGAAAGTCCCGATCTGATTTTGTATGTCGCTTAGTATTTCCCTTTTGAGCAACCTAAGTTAAAGTCTAGAACCACCTTGAAATAGAGGTCCAAATGCCTCCTGGATCATGGGCATGAGACAGGTAGTGCACGTATAGGGTACGACTTAGAATTGAATAGAGCACTTTAGGTAAATAACTTAAAGATAGTAATCGGGTAGCAGAAGATGATAGTTTGTGCCCGCTGAATAATATGAGTAACACCCCGTCCTGAGGGAGTTACGAAGTATTATTTATATTGCACGGGGTGATCCTTTAGGCTAAAAAACTTAAGACCCCCACTTCTATTTAAAGCAAACCGTTTATTTTATTTGTCCAAATTATTTCCCTTCTCTTAGACTAATTCATATAATTCGAGTTCAGATGGGACCCAACGTTGTGGACCTCGAGGAGTGCCTAACACCTTCTCCTCAAGGTAATTTGAGCCCTTACCCGATCTTTGGTGACATAACTAGTAAACCCGAGTCATTTGCAAATAGGTGCCCTAACACACCTTAATCTGTTTGGTGGCGACTCTCTCTTTTTATACCCTTCCTTTAAAAGAGTTTTCATGCGTCGAAATCCGATTTTGTGAGAAAATGGGGCGCGACATCCACTAATACCAAAATAGAAAGAAAAGATAATAATAGAGGAGAAATCAAGGGTTGCGGACGCCGGCAGCTCGTATGTCTCCGACAACCCAAAGTGCACGGACTTAATGATCTCTGTGAACGGGCTCACCTGAATCTGCACACAAGGTGCAGGGAGTAATGTGAGTACTTCCAACTCAGTAAGTAACATAATTAAATAAGGATCTGAGAAAACAAAGCTGAGCTTCACATGATACAACTCTTTTCAAGAATTTCAGTAAAGGAAATTAGGCATGCTTTCAAACCGGTGTTTTAAAATAAAAACATTTCAAGCTCATGCGAAACAATATAAGTCTTTCAAAGCATCACAACAGTAACGACTAGAAACAATATGCATCAATAATTAAAAGCAATACACAGCCTCACAGGGGCTACTGTCACGCATCTATCTCGACAACTCAATCACTCGGCTCTCAGCCTCAATACTCACAATAAAGGTACCTGCGCTCACTGGGGGTGTTCAGACTCCGAAGGAGCTCCTATAGCCCAAGCTCTATATTGTTGCGCCGTGCAGCCTGACCCAATACTATTGCGGCGTGCAGCCCGATCTATATATTGCTGCGGCGTGCATCCCGATCCGATAACATGGCCTGAAGGCTTGTCGTGGCGCACAACCCGATCCATACTGCAGCGTGTAGTTCGATCCAATTTATCTCACACATCTCTCAACCCGGCACTCAGTCCCTATATCAGTCACTAGCCTCTCCAGCCTCACAATTTTCACAAAAATAGTTCAAACAGAGAGCATAACAAGTATTAATCAAGTCATAAGAGAGAGAGAGCTGAGATAAAATTCATAAGCAAATAGAGGCTGAGTACAATACAACAATTTAGCAGTATATACAACAAATTCACGACCACTGCGGGTCCTAACAATGTTTTCACATAACATAAGCATGGTTTCGAACATGTAAGGCAGTCAATAACTTGAAAACAAGAGTGAACATGTAATAACAAAGGTGTATTTGACTTTACAGTCTACCGGGACGGACCAAGTCTCAATCCCACTAGGTGCACGCTCACACGCCCGTCACCAAGCATGTGTGTCACCTCTAAATATCAACATCATATGAATTTCTCGGGGTTTCATACCCTCATGACCAGATTTAAGATCGTTACTTACCTCAATCCGAACAAATCTCTACTCTGCGATGCTTTTGCCCCTCGATTCAGCCTCCAAATGCTCTGAATCTATTCGCAACCAGTACAATACCATCAATATATGATAAAGGAAGCAATTCCAAAAGAAAAACTACCAAATTAGACCCAAAACCCGAAATCAGCTCAAACCTGGCCCCCGAGTCCACGTCTCGAAATCCGACAAAAGTTACAAAACTCAAAATCCCATTCACTCACGAGTCTAACTATAAAAAATTTATCAAAATCCAACCTCATTTGGTCCCTCAAATCCTCAAATTAATCTCTCCAAAATCCCAAGCCCTAACCCTTTATTTTTCACTCCTAAATCTCTCTAATTAGATGATAAAACAAAGGGAAAACACCATAGATATGAGTATTAAAGCTCAATACTTACCTCACTGATAAGTCTTGAATCCCCTTCAAAATCACCCCATAAAGCTCCAAAGTCCGGCTGAAAACGGTGGAAAATGAACCAAACGCGAAGTCCTCTTTTTATACCTTCTGCCCAGGCCTTTCGCACATGCGGACCATTCACGCTTTTGCGACACCGCACCTACAAAAATTCCATCGTAGGTGCGGAACTCACTTAAAATCTCAGGTTCCACATCTGCGGACAAACCTCGCACCTGTGCATCACACTCCGCTTCTGCGGAAACTGACCAACTCTGCCTTTCCGCATCTGCGCCCCAGGTCTCGCACCTGCAGGCTCGCATATGCGACCACCATCTCCCACCTGCGTATCCAGCCCATCGCAACACTGTTCGCACCTGCAAACTTCCACGCGCTTCTACGATTCTCGCATCTGCGGCTCCCCATCCGCAGGTGCGGAAAACACCAGCAACTTCATAAACCAGCAGATCAACTATCTCCCAACACCAATAATTGATCCGTTAACCACCCAAAACTCACCCGAGGCCCTCGAGACCTCAACCAACCATACCAACAAGTCATATAATCTCATACAAACTTAGTCGAACCTTCGAATCACTCAAAATAATATCAAAACACCAAATTACCCTCGAATTCAAGCATAAGAACTCCTAAACTTCCAAATTCCGCCAACGACGCCGAAACCTACCAAACCACGTCCGAATGACCTCAAATGTTTCACACACGTCATAAATGACACTACGAACCTATTCCAATTTCCGTAAATCCATTACGAACCCGATTTAAATTTTCCACTGCCGACCAAAATTGCCAAATTTCCTACTTTCGCCAATTCAAGCCAAATTCTACTACGAACCTCCAAATTACATTTTGAACGCGCTCCTAAGTCCAAAATCACCTAACAGAGCTACCGGAATCATAAAAAAAATTAAATTCGAGATCATTTACACATAAGTCAACATCCGGTTGACTTTTCCACCTTAAGCATATCCCAAAGAGACTGAGTGTCTCAATTCACTCCGAAACCACTCCGGACCCGAACCATCTAACCCGGTACAACACAATATAGTTGAATCACATAAAAAGAAGCAGAAATGGGGGGAAATGAGGCTATAACTCTTGAAACGACCGGCTGGATCGTTATATCCTCCCACTCTTAAACAACGTTCGCCCTCGAACGGGTCTAGAAACATACTTGGAGTCTAAAATAGGTGTGGATATCTACTCAGCATCTCCCGCTCGGTCTCCCAAGTGGCCTCCTCCACAAGATGACCTCTCCATTACACCTTCACTGAAGCTATGTTCTTTGACCTCAACTTCCGAACCTGTCAATCCAAAATGGCAACCGGCTCCACCTCACAAGTCATATCACCCTCCAAATGAACCGTGCTGAAGTCCAAAACATGGGACGGATCTCCAATATACTTCTGGAGCATGGAAACATGAAACACTAGGTGCACACTGGGCAAGATGGGTGGCAAGGCAAGCTTATAAGCCACCTCCCCTATCCTATGAAGCACCTCAACAGGCCCAATGAACCGGGGGATGAACTTGACCCTCTTCCCAAACCTCAGAACACCCTACATGGGTGATACCTTCGGCAACACTTTCTCCTCATCCATAAAAGACACATCACGGACCTTCATGTCTGCATAGCTCTTCTTCCTATATTGCACTGCGTGAAGCCGCTCCTGAAAAAAATTCACATTGTCTAATGCATCCTGAACCAAGTTTGTACCCAAGAGTCTAGCCTCATTCGGCTCAAATTATCCTATCGGAGATCTACACCTCCTCCCATATAAATCCTCGTACGGAGCCATCTAAATACTCGACTGATAATTGTTGTTATATGCAAACTCCGGGAGCAGCAGAAACTGGTCCCATGAACCCCCAAATCCAATGACACAAATGCGCAACATGTCCTCCAATATCTGAATAGTTCGCTCAGACTGTCCGTCCGTCTGGGGGTGAAAATTTGTGCTCAACTCAACCTAAGTACCCATCTCTCGCTGCATGGCCCTACAAAACTACGATGTGAACTGAATACCTCTATCTGAAATGATTGAAACTTGGACACCATGCAGGCAAACAATCTCTCGAATATAAATCTCAGGCAACCGCTCTGAAGTATAAGTAGTACCAACAGGAATGAAGTGCGCGGATGTCACACCCCAACCTCGGGGATCGCGACCAACGCTCAACCGAGTGAACCCAATCAAGAAAGCCTATTAGACCTTTCTTACCCGACTCATTCATGATCTGAAAAGAGGACGCGTTACCATTTGTTAGACAAGGAAGAGATCAGATTTAGGTATATATAAACATTGCTAGTCCACTTCATTATATACATTATGCCATAGTTAAGTTTCCAAAGGTACATACATTTTACAATTTAGTGGGAAAAGAGTTTCAATATACAACTTAATCCAGTGACCACTCCTATACCCATACATGTACAATATAAACGTCTACGGAGCCTCTAATGATAACAAAAGACAATCATGACAATGCCGACAACAAGGCCTCGGTTATACCTCAAAATGTGGTAACTTATACAAAAGAAGAACTACATGACCCCAGAAAGAAATGGGGCTCACTGATCACGCTCAACTGTGTCTAATAAAAGACTAAGCGGGCGTTGCAAATATAATCCGGGG